>JAZGTJ010016483.1:0-12640 GCA_036877575.1 Botia almorhae
TGATGGTCTTTTCGGCATCAGAACGTTAAAAATCGTTCTTCTAAAAACATCCATTTTGTTACACTCCAGCTAGCTGTTTTTAACACAAAACACTCCTTATGCAAATTTCTGACAGACGCATCTGATCGTGATCCGGTGCACCTGCCTGTTTCGTCTACGCATATGGTGCCTCAGAATAGACCATTGCTGTTTTTTGGTTATTTTACACATTACGAAGCAGCAGGCTAAATTTATTACAAAAACAGCATCTTTAAGGAAAATCTGTGAGTAATTGTCCCCTTCAACTTCTGCATCTGGTCCAAGCTTGTTGTTTCGGGAACAATGGGAAGGGTTTGACGGAATGATGTCGTTCTATCGGCATTGCTTTGTTTTAATGCTAACAGCGCATAATAGCCGCTGTATTGCGCTACAGAATATAGCTATCCGTCAGGGGTTTTCATAAACACGTCACATGGTGATGTGGTGAGCATATTAAATCTCAGTTTATTTACCCATACGCCAAAGCGCTGCCCGCCAGCCAAATTGCATTAGCAAATGTAAATCACGGTTCTCTTTTCAGTACTTTGCTTAGTGCAGAGAAATAAATGGCTTTACACTTTAACAGCCATTGTGATGAGGAAATAAAGCAGGGCTCCTCCAGCACTGCCTTGGAGCACCTTTAAATCAACACAGAGAGAGATGGGGTGACAAGGTTTCAAGTACTTGAGACAAGTGTGATTTACAGGCTCCTAAATTCTCAAAAAACCTCATAAACACACCAGACTGAGGCAGTACAAATGAAGAAATTTCGCTTCTGGTGTAATATAGCCGTCATTTCGAATGGAGGACAATCATAACGCAGCTCTTGTACTGTATTCAGTACAGAACATTTTTCAAGTTGACCAAATCTGACCAAAATGTTTCAATTTTCAAGTTGACCAAAATCTCTGTAAGGTAAATCAGCTCATTCCGCAACTATCCTAATAAAGCCCCTGCACCTATTTTTTACATAAATAAAGAGCAAATGGGTAGTTTTTATATACCTGAATTGGGACAGACCAAAAATACCAAAATTGTCATGGTTACGTCTGTAAGTCTATAATCAAGTCAGGGATCAAATCTGACAACAGTGGTGCCATAAATGTGTTGCTAGCTCAAAACTCACTTTTATATGCGCTAATGTTCACTTACATATCTTCCCTAATGTTCTTTTACAGGAGGAGTGCCAGAATTATATCCGCGTGCTACTGGTCAACGGAGACCGTCTGTTTACCTGCGGCACAAACGCCTTCACTCCCATTTGCACCAATCGCACGGTAGAGTAAATGCATCAGTACACTTAAAGCAATGTACGAGGTTTTGTGATCTGATGATAAGCTAGCTTTGTCCCAAGCTTTCTCCACACTGACCTCTTTTGACATTTTCTGTGATGCGTGGGTGGCATAACATAGCATGTGGTATTTCTACCAAAGGCTGCGGTTTATTTCAATGAGAGTTTTGTTGACTGAAAAGTGCTTGGCCTCGGAAAACACTTTCTTGAGGTCTAGTGGGTACTTGCAATGTGTGTGTCCTTTAGTGAAAAAGTTCACGCTTGTTATGCAGGTGTTGTGCGAGCATTTGCACTTTATCTTTGACAAATTTATCCAATGCGCGGCTTGCAGCATAGTAGCAAGCTATCGCAATAAATGCCACTCACTGTGGCTGATTGAAAGATAAGCATCTCTGCCGAGCACATTTACTGACGTTCTCCATTATTCCTCTTCACAATCTCGTAGGTTCCTGTCATGCATGTATCTCTCTTATAAAGTCCCTTCTTGAATCCCTGAATCTGAATGACCGGATTAATCTTCTATCCATTCTTCAAACGTGATAATGATAATGACATTCGGCTCTCATTCGATGACAATCATCTCCTCGAATGCTCTTGAAAGAGTGGTAAGAATTATTCAACACTGAATCACCCTTGGGATTTACCATCCCAAGAACCAGCAGCCAGCAGGAAAGGACTTAGTATAGCTTTGAGCCAGTAAGACACGTGCAAAAGAAAGTCAGTAACTCGCTCTCTGTGCATCTGTGTAATGTTGCCGGTGAGGCTGGATCTTCAAACAGACAGCTATCGTGCCTGTTAAGTTGGTCTTTATGTAGCACAAACACAGCTGCCCATGTCCTGAAGAGGCGTCTTTCAGTCCCTCCATTAATTTGCATTATGGGTAGCCCGTCCATATCTGCTATGACTTCCGAATGCCATTTGTCAGAAGGTGTTCCATCAATAAACGCCTTTCATCTTTCTGCATGCCCAGAAAAGACACATCCTTTCAGCCGTTGGCTCGGACAGAAGTATCTCCCTGCCAGTGCCGCTTCAAAAGACTGCCTCGCCTTGCCAAACATGCAAATTGGCTCGGTTTTACTGCCAGCTAAATGGGCTTCTGGTCCTGAAGGAAGCAGAGAGACGTACAGCCGTGTGCGGAGGTTTTCTCCGAGCCAACATCAAGGATAATCCCCCTTTACATTGATTACACAGGGCAAGTGTTGTGGTCTTCAGCTGCTTGTAAGATAAAAGCATTCAAGTGTGGCCATACAGGATCCAAGCTGCCTTCAGGATAGACTGATACCGTTGTACCCAAGTATGTCAGACTTCCTGGTACAAATATAAGCTAGTCACTGTAGGTATGACATCTCTAGCAATGTAAGTATGTGTTTTTTTATTAGTAGATTCCAGACGCATATAAAATGAAAGGTATAAGCGCCATTGCTTGGTCTACTTCACAAAATATAAGCTTTGATTGAATTTTTCAAGCGTTAGATAGCGCGAGTCTTTTTTGATGGATAGTTTTTTTTATGCCAAACAAGTGCACTGTCACCCTGCCATTTCTGGTCATGTTTAGAAATATTTTTAAATATGATGAACAGGATTTGGCCGTGCTCTCAAAAGAGCTAATGCTGACTCTTTAAACCCTCTCTCTTGAGAAAATGAAAGGAACCCTCGAAAACCAATGCGGTTCGCTAATGACATCAGCAGATGGATAACTGTCAGGGTGTTTGTAAGGCCAGTCTTATTGCCTGTGTGAAGGGGCTTTGGAAATTGCGTTGAAAAATGTAGGCCAACGCTAAAAAGTCACAACCATTTCAATTCCTGTGTTTGCACATCCCTTGTGGTTAATGTATACAATTGTAAATTGCCTTCCTGTCATGGTAGCTTCCCTTTGCTGGCTAAATGTCACGCTAAGCAAGAATTAAGGCTTTGCTATACTGCACATAAGGACAGAACGGGTGTGTTGCGAACGATTAGCATTTAGCCATTGTAGCCGCCACTTGGCATGACAACCAAGTAATGAGATAAAATTTTTGCCATCTCGCAAAATAGCGTACGACACGACAGAAAGTTGGACGGATGTCTCTTCTGTATTCAATGATTTGCACAGTGAAATAGTTTTCACAGCTACATCAGCTTCTTGTTAAAATAAGTAAAATTAGAACATCTTGGAGATTTCCATCAATGGAAATATTTGGATATTTTTTCATCTCAAGCTCATAAAAACCAATACCTCATACAAAATGATTCAGATTCAGGCCATATGTTTTGCATTTGGTTGACTGTCATAATGTTTTAAAACAAGGTAAAAAGAGAAGAAAGAAAATATTTATATATAAACAGATTTGTGTTTCCTCAACTATGGATACTGTAGATTTTTTCAACGAACTCTCTTAAAAGCACACTTTGTTATTTTGTTTATTTCATTTGTTTGTTTTTCTACTAACAAAATCTTACAATACTTTTTTCTAAACCAACCAGGTTCCACTATATCTCAAATGATGTATTGCGTTTGAACATTTTGTGCTAACAAAAATTGCCTGATGTTAATGATTTTATTAATGAATTGATGTACCTGAATTTACTCTGTTTGTCTCCGTAACCCCACAGCTGACTAACCTGACTGAGATCCATGATCAGATCAGTGGAATGGCTCGGTGCCCCTATAACCCCCTGCATAACTCCACGGCCCTCATCACTTCCAGTGGGGAACTGTATGCTGCCACAGCTATGGACTTTTCTGGCAGGGACCCAGCTATCTACCGCAGCCTGGGGGGACTTCCCCCTCTGCGCACTGCCCAGTACAACTCCAAATGGCTCAATGGTACGCCTGAGGAAGAGAGATAAAATTTAATGTGAATTACATTTTGAACAGCAAAAAAAATCCTATTAAAAAGTCATAAAAAGCAGAATAATCAAGCAACTCAAGAAAATATTCTGTCCATAACCATTGAGACCCCAGCCCCGCACACACATCTGCCATTAGTCGGCAAACCAGATAGTCCCGCCCCAAACTTTTGCCATTGGTTGATCTAATGTTGCTATGTTGGGCTGGTCATGATACTTAAACAAACAGAGCAATGCTTTGAAAATGTCACCGTGTCACTGTGTTTACACATGTCTCAGGGGAAATAACCTTTAAATAGCTTACTTGTTGTTTCTCCATATTACGTTGGAAAGTATTTTAATGGAAAAAAATACACTTCACCTTTAAGAAGTGCATCTGTTTTAAAAAACTCTGGTTCTTTAATTATCTGGAGTATTTTGTGAAGAGGCAGACATGTGTGACATTTGCTTTTGGCCCAAGAGCAAAATGGCCCTCTGTAACTAAAGAACTTCCTATTTCTTTTCTCTGGTTCAAAAAAAGATTTAAACTGATGGGTTAAAAATGAGTTCAAACATTATCAAAGAATCTTGACAGAAACTAATTTCACCTGATTTACGTTCAAAGAAAATTGGAAAAATAACTTTTTCCAATTTATTTTCTTCTCCTTTCGTCGTGTTGTGCAAAAGCGCTAAGCTCCTTACCACAAAAGAAAATTAAACTGCTGTCAGTCTCAACCACTTCGAATGTTATAAAGTTGGTCGTGACACTTGATCTTTTTGCCTTTGAGAAACTCACTTGTTCATCGGTTTTGAATAAGGTATGATTATTAAACGCACGCTTTGATCATTGCTCAGCATAACCTTTCTGTTCGCCCATGACAAATGAGTTTGTCCATTACCTACGCAAAAGATTAATAAACGCATCTTTCCTATACTGTAAATGATGGGTCAGGTGTCCTGCTCTATGGTATCTGTTATTAATCACTGTCTGTCCATTTTTCATTTCTGTCAAACTCAGAGCCCAACTTCGTTTCCTCCTATGACATCGGCAACTTCACCTATTTCTTCTTTCGTGAGAACGCGGTGGAGCACGACTGCGGCAGGACGGTCTTCTCCCGCACCGCCCGTGTATGTAAGAACGATATAGGGGGCCGTTTTCTGTTGGAGGACACGTGGACCACCTTTATGAAGGCCAGGCTTAACTGCTCTCGGCCGGGTGAGATTCCGTTCAACTACAACGAGCTGCAGGGAACCTTCTTCCTGCCCGAGCTGGAGCTGCTGTATGGAATCTTCACCACCAACGTGTGAGTGAAGCATTGTTTGATTTTCCGTGTTGTATTCACCTTAAAAAACGAATAATAAAGACATCACAATGTTTTCAGGTATATGATTAACACAGAACAGAAGCTAAATATTTTGCCTAAATATTTTAAAAGGAGACACAGGGGTTAGATTGAATGAACGTGTGGATTGTTTATTTGGTAGGTGAATTGTTTATTTGATCAGTGAACCTTTCATGTTTATTAACCACGCGAATGAACCGATTCACTGAAATAAATTAGACTTCTCAACGCTACACACAGTATGAGAGAGAATACAGAGCGTGTCTGATGGTTCCCTCAACTCGCATTGCTATTAACCTGCAGCCTCAGTAAAAATACAGTTCATAAAAATACAGTAAAAATTCGACTCATTAGAAAATGTATCTCATTACTGTAAAACTACATTAAAACAGCTGGACTACAGTCATTCCGGTGCTCAAACGGTAGTTAGGCTTGTAGTGTTACTAGTTACTAGTTTTAGTTAGTTATTTTTCAGCACTGTGGATGATCACACAGGTTCAGACTGCTGGTTAGTCTCTGATATCTGCTGTGAAGCTTTAATACCTCAGAGGTCAGTTTATAGCCCATTAGTTGTAGCAGGACTATAAATTTTCTGAAAGCGTAAGGTGTGCGCTGTCAGCAAAGGGCTGTTATTAATTGCACATTGTTTTGTTGTGAGGTAAATGGGGATTCTATGGTTTTTACACCATGCATTTGCGTTTTAGTGATATTTTAGCTTACTCGCTGTTATCCCTCTGGTAACATGATGCTGCATCACAGTCAACAACAGACAGATCCATTTTTCACATTATCGTCCACTATGCTTTAATGATCGGCTGGTTAAAATCTGTCAGATGTGTGTGTGTGTGTGTGTGTGTGTTTGCTTACCCCTCTGACTCTGTTCTCAGGAACAGCATCGCCGCATCAGCAGTGTGCGCCTTCAATCTGAGTGCTATTACCCAAGTGTTCAGCGGGCCTTTCAAGTACCAGGAGAACTCCCGCTCTGCTTGGCTGCCATACCCCAATCCCAACCCTGACTTCCAGGTAAACACCCAAGAAGTGACAGCTGCTTTGGAGATATTACAGTATGCATTGCCCCAACTGCTTTAAAATTCACGACCGTTACTGCTGGCAACATTTTGTAAGCAACTCAAAGAATAATTGACTTTCTTACCTCATTTTTCACGTATATGTGACGCCCATTCCCAATTCAGATCAGAATAATTTGTGTTTTTGCCTCATGTTTTTGCCTGATTTCCTGATCTAGCACTGCTCAATTATCAGTGGTTATGTAGTTCTAGAGAATTGGTAGAGAACAGGTAAAGAATTGTGCTAGCAACATCAAGGTAATGGGTTTGAATTTCAGGGTGTCATATTTACATTTACATTGAGGTATTTGGCAGATGCTTTTATCCAAAGCGACAAGGCGAAAAATCATAAGGAGGCAATAACATCCACCTTGCGCAGTTACACTTTACCACGATTCCAATATCTTATTGCTTGATCAACTGACAAATATAAACTGACAAATATAAATTCTGAATACACTGTATGTTGCTTTGGATAAAAGTTTTGGCAAAATAAATGCCCACAAAACTAATGTTGTGAAGATCAAGCCTGTGTGTTGTTATTCCGCAGGCTTCCCTTATGGTCATTAATTTCCCTTCATCTCCATGCCTTTGTAACTCATGAATTTATTAATAAAGTTGCCACCTTATAAAAAATTTGGCAGGACAGTTACAGTGATAAGAGCTAATAAAAGCCTTTATTCATCTCCTGAGGTATATTGCCTTTTTAAATAACTTCATCACAGTAAATTTAAAGAGCATTTACTTTTTTAAAGACGCTCTCAAAAATCTATGCTCACAGGCAAACTGTAGTGTTTGTTATGCTTAAATAACAATGCTAAGAAATGTATCTGTGTCTACAGTCACGTTACCTTAAGTGACTGCCAATAGCCTGATAGCTATTTAAATGTATTTAAATGTTAAGTGTAAGAAAGATCCATGACCTGGATCCGCTTTATCACATTTTTACCGCTGATTTGTTGGGGGACATTATGCAAAACACCTTGTAGACCTTGTAAACAAACACAAAAGGGGCAGGTAATGTGTAGAACTAGCAACTAGCATTACAAATTCTCCAATAACCTGTGTAGTTCTGTGAGCAAAAATTCAGATGATTTCACCACCATATCTAAACCAAGGACTAATCAGCATGTACAGTATTTCATTTCCGAATTAGCTAAATCAGAGTGTGTCGTCTGGCTTATTAAAGCCAATCTTTGTGTGACCTGGTAATTAAGTGTCTGAAATCTACACAAGAGGGAGGGTATCATTTTACATCATTCTATATCCCTGAAAGGAAATGGCTTTGAGAGTTTCATGGTCTGCAGGAGTCACACTTTATCTAGTTAACCGTGACATCTTCATCCTGCGTTTGTCCATGTTATAGAGGCCAGATTTACGAGTCTCAAATTCACAGCTTGCCATATATTCTCTTCCTGAAAGACCAACACGCACACTGTTTGAGCAGAATTATGCCCGCACTGATCTTCAGCTGATTGATGTTGATTATATGTGATCGAGGACAGAGTACAGGTTTTTTGAGGCCAGCTCAATTGTTTCTCCACATGAACTCTTATTCTGGAGGAAAACTAGTAATTTTGTGGGACTGAAGTCATCTTACTGCAAGAGGTGCTTGCTGCACTTCTAACTCGCTTCCTGTTTCACGTAACCTGTATCATGGGCAACATCTAACGATTTACAATCCTGAATCCAATCCATGATGGTCATTGTCACAGATGGTCTGTGGTCATTTGCCATATAAATGAATAAGGCAATGAGATATGTCAGAGAGATGAGAAAGTCAGAGAGAATCAGAGCTACCCAGCTAACAATTTTAGGTTGTAAGAACATTTCTGTAACGTTTCCAATCATATAAATATTTTTTCACTTACAAAATGAAGTCTTGAATGTCCACAGGCTATTAATCCTGTTCTCATTTAATCGGGCATGTCTTCTTCTGTCATGTTTTCTTCTCCAGTGTGGCACTATAGATTATGGCTCCTATGTGAATCTAACAGAGAGGAACCTGCAAGATGCTCAGAAGTTTATTCTGATGCACGAGGTGGTGCAGCCCATCGTTCCTGTGCCCTATTTCATGGAGGACAACGTCCGCTTCTCCCACGTGGCTGTGGACGTAGTGCAGGGCAAAGATATGCTCTACCACATCATTTATCTGGCCACAGGTATAGTACCACATCACATTTGTATGGAGAACAAGAGTAGCATTGACATTAATTTACATTTAAAAGCAGAAGTAAGCAGAGCATAGCCACAGAGCATTAGGTATACCTCACTTATGAAGGTTAATGGACTTGGAATATAAGTCAGTAGAGCACAATAGACGTGTTCCTTAGGTATAAATCTCAATCATTTTCTCCATAGAGAAATTGATTTTTAATGATAACACATAAAGCTGTCAGACAGACCTACGATGAGCTTTGACATTGTTAAGTCATAGTACATGATTCTGTAGATGTGTGATTTCAGCTGTGTGATTCCAGATGTGTGATTTCAACTTGTTTTAGAACTGAATTTTCAGTGAAAGATTACACTACCCATAATTCTGAGGAGCGATCCTTTTTGGTTCCACCAATCAGAGAAGTCGCTGTTACATGGAAATAAAAATACTTTGTATGTTTTTGCTTCGAAACAAAGTTTGTATGTTATGAGTCATCTTAAAAGCTGATTGAGTTGGTTAATGGCTTAGAACATTTAATAGAGAAAATCTATAGGAACCAAGGCTGATGAAAGGTCTATGGTCACTGCTGCACTTCATTGGTCAAATACAAACATGTACCAAAAAAACAACATTTTTGTCATAGTGTTTATAGTTGCTTAATTCTGAATTGCTGGTTTGCAGGTAAATTGCAGTTGGTGAGTCCATTATTTGTGACAGAGGCAGAAATGACAGTAGTTCAGTTCTTTTACAAACATGTGACATGATCAGTGGTCCGATATGTTAAGTGTAAACACAAGTCTGGTCTTTTGAAATCTGATCTGTATGTACCTTATATTGTACATGCACGCCCTTGATCTAAAACAGATACATGTCGATTATTTGCTTTTCTAAATGTTTCATATTGGATCTTGCTGATCAGCGGTCTGTTCACACTGAAGACAGATATGGGTCGCTTTCAAACAAGAATGTGAACAGCCGGAAGTTAAGAGAACAGATCTGAGCGTTAAGTCTCGTATTAAGTCTTGTAATATAATATAAAGCGGTCTGAAAATCCCAGGTGGCAAGCTTCTCATCAAACACACAGCTTATTAAAATGTTACTTTTACCCTCCAAACTTTGCAGAGTAAAGACGTCTTCAGTGCCACAAGGGGGAAAGCGCTGGGGAAAACTGGCCGGAGTAATTGGTGGTCCATTTGAATCATTGGCCTTTGAAGCGAGCAACAGTTGGTCACCAGGCTGAATAAAAGTGTTAGACACATAGCAGCGGTGAAACATCAAAGACGGAATGTTCTTACATAGGGGCGAATGTACTGCAAGCTCACATTTGTTCTCTACATGCACATCAGAGCCCTGAAAAACCTCAGAGTCTGTCGGTTCTGGATACTGTACTGATGAAAAACACAGAACATCTAGTTACCTGACAGATAATCAAATTACAGGGATATACTTGTAACAAGGTAAATGCTTGTTAATTTGAAAGAGACTTGGTGGTTAAAAAGCTGGTTTCGCTGACTGCACGATGAACTCTGATTTTGTTTTTGGAATCCACCAACTGTTTCAGATTATTGACAGGATTCAACATCCCCTGCTGATATAACAATGTTTTCATTGTCTGGCCAGTCTGAAAATCAATTAGAGCTTAAAATGAATTGCAGTGTAAACACACACACTCCAGATCAAAAGATGTCAGATTCAGTGTAAATCCTCTGGAATGGCAAACACTACTCTGCGGTGCTGTGTTTATAGGGTTGGACTTCAATTCATGCCAGACAATGATAACTTGAAGTGTGAGGAACGTAGCAGGAATTTCACAGCTGAACAGAATGAAATAGAACACTGAAACCTGATTTGACAAGGGCAATGGCCCAATCAGTGGCTCTTGTAGTATCTGAAAGTTCATTGCCCTTTGTTGTATGGCTCCTATAAAGCATTTGAAAGACTGCTTTGAAGTGCAGAGAAGATTAACAGCAAACACTCTGGGGATAAAATAGATATTATATAGGTTATCGGCCCTATCCTGTTCACTCTTTGTGACATTATGAGACCAGTGAATGCTTTCCATGCCTCTCACACAGACCGCACACTCCGCAGAGGCTAAAAGAGGTAACTTTTCAAAAGGTGATTCTGACGATAATTCTGCCCTCCTTTCGACTACACAAAAGCCACCCTTCGGAGAAGATAATGAATCTCCTCTGGAGAGTTGCCTGGTCCTGTTTGCCCTTTCTGATCCAAATAGCACATCCATATTTAACTTGACAGACCGTGGTGGCAGCCGAGCACTTTTGGAATTTTCATGTGATTGGAGAGATCTGAGGTCATTCTTCTCTGCTGCTCCCCTGACATCATTTCCTTCTAATCTGATTAGGTCATCAGATCGTCCCCCCATACGATCACCTAAACCGATTCCATATGTTCTCTCATTCAGTTTCCCCTCACCGTTTTTCAAATTTCTCCTTTTGTCTGCCTGCCAGATTACGGCACTATTAAGAAGGTGCTCTCTCCGCTGAACCAGACCATGGGCAGCTGTTTGCTGGATGAGATTGAGCTCTTCCCCACCAAGAAGAGGCAGCCTATCCACAGCCTGCTGATACTTCACAGCCGCAGTGAGCTATTTGTGGGAGTCAGGGACCAAGTCATCAAAATCCCCCTCATGCGCTGCAACTTCCATAAATCCAGAGAGTGAGTACTGCGTATCTTCTTAGCATGTAGAGATATTCAATGGTGCAACATCTCAAATCATCTAATCAGAGTTTTAAACTCATAATTCATAATTGCATCCTTAGAGGAATCATTTACCCAAACATTAAAGCTGCAATCCATAACATTCACCTCTCTACCGCCACCTCTGTTTGAAACATAAAATTGCAGGTTATTTTACATACTTGTCATTACATATGTTGAAGTCAATTGAAGTCAAATAGACATTTCCCGGTCTGTCTGATCCGATAGCTCAAATTATAAATCGTTATTTTAATATTACCACTGGGAATCAGGAAAAGGTAAGCAGATTGTGTTGAACACTGATTTGTCATGAACTTGCTCGATAACTGATTTTTGTACATTTTTAATCCAAAAAGTTACAGATTACAGCTTTAAAGTTCGGTAAAACACAAAATGATTTGTTTATAGTTGTTTAAATGTCTTATCGCCTACAATTCATCAGTGCACGTTATTTATAAGAAAAATGATTGTTTTTTTTTTTAAATGTGCTTTTGGAAAAATGTTCACCGAAAGCACCGTATCCAAATTTCCCCACACTTCATTACTGTAAAATGTGTAGCATTCAGTTACGAATAAATCTTCTGTTTCGCTTGTAAATGCTTCAAATGAAAATAAATGCATTGCCAGTGTGGGTTCGTGATATCTTTAATAATACTAAAATTGAGATTATAGTCACGATAAATGATGCTACTGATCTTACTGGAGCTTGCGTGCCTGCAGCTTCATTTTTGTTAGAAAGATCCTCAACCAGAGGGCAACAAAGAACAGTCATCATGTTTGACATTATGCCTCAAGGCCTTCGTATCAAGTGCACTTCTCTGATCTCTGCTCATAAAGGGAGATGGCAACATGTTCATCAGTACTCCATTTGCACGGCAATGAAACAAGTTTTGATGAGCTTTTTATACTCTGTTAAGTGGTTTAGAGGTGGGAGAAGTCAATTGTGACAGTGGAGAGCTTGTACGTATTTTTGTGCATAAACACCCACTTGCCATAATGGAGCCCTTTAGAAGCGCCTGGTTTACAGTGTTGGCATTCACATCGCAGGGCTGATCATATTTTTATGTCACTGTACTGCAGACATTGTTTCACTGCATGCTTGTCTTATGGCTGTGCTGGTTATATAATCTCTGGGAATGCAATTAAGTTATTAACTCCTGATGGAAATATTGCTTAATTAAGTGACGTTACAGCAACAAAATGTATAATATGATGCATGCTCTTTTCTTCTCTT
>JAZGTJ010016484.1:0-12640 GCA_036877575.1 Botia almorhae
TTATGTGTTTCTGTCTTTACAAATGTATTTATGTCTGTTTTTATGTAGGTGTGTGTGTGTGGGAGGATGTCTGTGTGTCATCGGTGGTCTTAAAATTACAACACGTGCAAGTGTATGATGAAGCAGGCTCATAGCATTATGCATCCTGTTCGATCTAAGCAAGTCTAAAGTCGCTGTGAAGCTGTTTTTGCAGAGGTTCGCAATGTTCATCCCAGGTTTATTCCCAAAGTGAGGTGGGCACCTTTTCCACAGAACACACAGCTATTAAGGCGAAATCACCCTGAGCTCCCTAATTTGAAATAATTAAATCCTTCCTCCTGTCCTCCAAACCCCCTTGAAAAATTCATGTTCAGGTTAGAGTTGCCGGGGTGAACGCAGGGCTATCAACGCCCACTGACATCTCGCTGTCTCGCCGCACAACAGTCCACAGATGCCACGCCGTTTAAGAGCAGATTAAAACTGACACTAATTATAATCTGACTTGTGTTATATAACTTAGATGCTCAGGTGAATCCCCGGACCGTTCGCCCGCGTTGACAGATCCTGTCACTTCTGCTTAGGGGCCGAATTATGGGTGGAAAGAGGCTCTCGTCTGTGCTGCACTGTGCCCAGGCCTGCTGCCAAATTGGCTGTGGATTCAGACACTGCTATATCCCTTTTTTATTTAATTGAAGTGCTAATGAACGGGGAGACGAAGATTGCCAGTCTTGCACGCATGCACACACACACACACACACACAAAAAACTGAATGGCAAGAGCGTGGAGAGAGATAAAGGCTTACAGTGGATGAGATAGTCGCTTTATCAGAGCACCTTTTACGCTTTAAATAGACAATCTATAAAACACTTGAGTTGTTACAGATCTGCATCTATATATGTTTTTCTCCATTGATCTGCTGGGACCAGTCATACAAACTGAACTAATGTCCAAATCGTGTGTCCATTAGAGGCTGAAAGTACATGATATTAACCTGGTCAATCTGCCTGCTTTAAAACTCACTCACCCAGGGGATTAGAGAGAGAGGAAGAGAGAGAGAGAGAGAGTGAAAGAGAGAGACCTTCTGTACTAAATATAGACCTTCTAATAAAATTCTGGTAATTCTAAAATCTTATTTCTCTCGATCCTGATTTTAAAAGTCTGTCACAACAGATACAAATAAGAAAGATACACAAATGTAAATCTTGATGTCAATCTTGAAATCAAATGGAGATTGCAGAATTTAACCTATATTACTCAGGTCACGTCCCATATGTGACACTGTGTCCTGCATGGTGTTAAGGCAGCCATATTTATGACAGTTATGGAGAGGTAATTAATTCCTCATTTATTAAGAAAAAAAACACGAGTCAAAAGGAGATGAATGGAGCAATTTAAAGACTATTAGTCAAAGTAAATGAACGAGAGCCAAGTACAAATGCCCCTCACAGAGCTACAGGTTAAAATCACAATGTTCATATGTTATAGGGGAACATAAATTAAAATGAAGGTTTTTACTGAAACATTCTCTGTAGAGATAAGTGCTGTCTGTTCAGTCTGCATAACAACAATTGTTAAGAATTAATAACATCTTATAAATGTTTTCTTTGCATTTTGCATGTTTTAAATGTAAAACAAAATAATTCAGAAACCAAACACTGCAAGGATTAGACAATGTAAAAACAATAAGTCAGTTGTATATTTTATAAAAAAATGTGTTGTAACGTTTAATGCGATAAACAATATCGGTGCTTGATGCAATTGATATAAAAATCAGTTCAGAACCTTTGATAAATCACAGCAATACAAAGTTTTCATTGATTCAGTAAAGCCGCTTATTATGCAACTTAGATGCTCCAAACATTCCAATGTGACAATTTTTCTCTTGACAGTTTATTTGTGGTCTGTTTAAAGCTCACTTTCCAGAACTGAAGGTTTAACCTCAGTGTCTGAACCACAGCAGACACTGATGTCAGATCAGATTCTGACTGTATTCACAGACAGCTCATCATATGTGCACATATAATACATCTGAAGCGCAGAGCTCACCCACAGAATTAACCACATAACATTTTAATGTACGCTCAGAGAGCCCGCAGTGATTGATTCCCCCTCAGGCACTAACAACCCTCCTAAGGTTTTCTGGAAATGCTGGCACAACGCTGTGGGAACGAGTGACGGTGCCTGAGCTCTTGAGATCCTGTCTGTTCCTCGTTCCTCATGCTAACGGTGTAGCTTATTCATAACTTATTAACTCAGGGTCTGGCAGTGAATTTTTTCGCCTTTGCGACCATGACTGACTCTGGCTAATGTTAGCAAATGTCTGTCATGCCTTTTATTTGATTTATTTTTTGTGTTTGACCAATAATCAAGTCCACCCAGAACCTGTTACTCTGTCCATCATTCTCTTATAGTTCTGCTCATCTGCAGCCACTTATGTACTTGTTTTTTTGCAAATTCAAAAATGCTTTCCGCTATCAATAAAATGTAACTCTCATTTCTGTGCATGTATATTGTGTGTATATTTAATGCCATTCCACAGATCCCCTCAATTGGCTGGGAAAATATGGAAAAGAAATAAACAACTTATTTTGTCTACAAATATCAAATATTATTGTGTAAGCAAAAATGTTTGATTACTGTTGATTTGATAACACAATCTAAATAGACAAACATATACAATTTCAGTATTAAAGGTGACTAATTCCATTAAAATATGAGATACTTAGGGGCCATCAATTTTTCATTGTGCACTACAGATAATTTTGAGCACTTACTGTTTTTCATTATTTTTACCCATCATTAATCATCATTTAATTATTTTGGACATGCAATTGCAATGCACACCTAAATGCTAAATGTAAAAGCTTTGGGTTGGTGTGGGAAATGTGCTTGAAAATGCTACATTTCTAGGAATCAGAACAACATTGTGAGTTTTATTGTTTGTTAGCTCCACCTTTAATTGATGTGTGAATGTTTTTAAAATGACGCCACTGCACAACAGCTGGGTGTGAAATGAAATCAGTGCCCACGCCAGGTCTACATCAAGGGGCCGTTGAGGCTCTGTGTGTGTGTGTGTGTGTAAGAGTGTGTGTGTGTAAGATGGAGGATTCTTGTCAGCCTGTGTTGTGCACTTCCCAAACGCTCGTGGGACCTTGTGGAGACCGCCTGCAATAGTCTCACTCGAGACCATCACAGCTGTCAGATAAAAATCAATTGAATTTTAAAGGGCTTTAAAGTAAATATTTAATTCTTGCCTTGGGAACCAATTAAGTGTGGATGGTGAACTGGTTGAACTGGAGTTGTACTGGAACCAGCTGGTGAGCAATGGGGATCAAATGAGATAGGGGGGGCGTCTTGTGAAAAAGATGCAAATCTTTGGTGCGAAGGTTCGTTCGCAATTACGTATTGATGTTTTAAAGATGCTGCAAACTTGTAGTGGCAGAAAGGGGCTGGAAGATCTCTAGAAAAGGTGTGTTGCACAGTGAGCTGCCTGCTAGATTGTTTACTCGGCGTGTTTGTTGCTATTTGCTTCGCAGTTGATGTAATTCCCAATGGACTAAGTCGGGCATGTTGGAGCATGCTCAGAACAATCTGTGCCCCAAACAAGTGTGCACCAGTGTGAATGTGTGTGTAAATGACAGAGAAACAGAAAAGATATATAGGAAAAAGATTCTTGATTGTTGAATTACTATTGGCGTATAAAGGAATTGGGGATATTTTCTGAGATTAGCTGTTTAATAAACTGTTAAACTTTACTGATTCGTATCATTTTAACCAAAGTGAACAATGTAGCACACAAGGTGTTTGGAGAACTTTAATGGGTGCTTTACAGTGTTTTTGTGGTGTTTTTGGAACTGTTATTGTATGGAAATGTTCCTTCATAAAGATTCAATATAACGTTTTAATTTTTCTAAACCAAAATATATACATACAGTATATTTTCAGTAAATGATGCAATCAAGGTTCATAAATGGACTATGAATAACTTGTAATAGTTAAGAAATAAGGACAGTGACAGTTTTTACTGTCTGTGTATATTCGCTCTCTCACAGTCCCTCTTGAGTTGTGATGGCCTGGAGGTGAATGGACTACACCACAGCAGGAGTCTGGTCATCAGACAAACAGACCTCCTCTTTAAACCAATAGAACAATGGCTAATCCAACAGTTCCTTCAGATGGACCCCAGATACATGTGTGGGGTGAAGGTGTCGAAGTACCCAACATTCTCTTGGCCTGTTACTATTAAAAATTTATAGAAAAGTTCACCCAAAACAAACCCAAAAACCAATACACACCGATCTTAAGAAATTATTAGGTATCATAAAAAAAAAATTGTTTAATCTCCACATAATTACAGGACCAGCTCAGTATTTTATGTAGCAAAAAGGGGTTTTTGATAAGAAAAGTGTTCTTGGATCTTAGAAACCTACAATTTACATTTATATTTATGCATTTGGTAGACGTTTTTATCTAAAGTGACTTACAGTGCATTCAGGTATACATTTCTATCAGTGTGTGTGTTCCCTGGGAATTGAACCCACAACCTTTGCACTGCTAACTCTACCAACCAAGTTACAGGAACACTCATGTGAACGCAAGAGTGTGCATGTTGCTTTTTAAGGACATTATTAAAGAAACTTTGAGAGGTGTTAAATTTGAGAACAGGCTGAAAAAGTCTTTTTGTGTACACCAGCATGCTAACATTAAAATTCCACAAGCTTTTCACTTTTCCACACAGTAGGTCACATATTTTCTGTAATGTTACAACAATGTATGAGAGAATCAAATAAAACCATCAGATCGGCATGAATCCTGATAGAAACGTTTTTTGCCGCTTTCACAGTTTTCTCTAAAGTGAGAGTTAAAGTAAGAGTTAAAAGAAACTGAGAGATTCTCCTCAGCAGTTATCTGTAACTTAACAAAACTATCCACACGCCTCAGAACTCCTCAGAAAGCTTAAACTGCTATCTGATGAGCGCACAAATCTGAGGATAGTTGTACCTCGAACGGTAAAGCGTCAAAATTTAAAACCACCCGCCAAAACACCCGCATTTATTTCAGCTTTTGTTTCTAGCTTCTGTCCTCATTGGCTTGACAGACTCCACTTTGCAACAATCATTTTTCTGGTGTCTAAAAGAAAAAAGAATGTCTGAACAGCAGAAAGAAAGAGAGTGAGAGGAAGGGAAATGGAGCTGTGAAGAGAAGTTTTAATATCTTGAAGAAGAAATGGATGAAGCAGAGAGAAAGACAAGGCCTCAGAAACACAAAAGCACCTCCAGCACTGGCTGTGAGGTATGTAAGTGACTGACACTGGTTAGATACGAGCTTGTGTGTGTGTGTGTGCGTGGCGTGAGTGAGTGATTCTCTCAGTGTGTGTATGTGTGGGTGCCGACAGCTACATGGTGACAAAGCAGTGATGAATTATACAGAAAGGGAGGCATTGCTTTGTGGAAACCAATGTATCTGTCAACCTCTGCAGAAACATGAATGTTTTTTGACCGAAGTGGCATTTCTTGTTATTGGAATAAAAATGTTTGGAGGGCAACTGTAGGCCTCAGCTCTCCACCCCACTGAGGAGTGAAAACAGCAGGTCTTGAAATAATACAGACTGTGAGCAGGAAGAATTTCGAACATTACTGATGAAAAGCTACAAATATGCGACGACTGACAGCAGGCAACAAAGTGAAAATCTTCCAACTGTATATCAAAGAAAGTAATTTGACTCAAACCCTTAAATGGCAGGTGGTGTTAAAAATTAATTTTTTGCTTCTGCTGTAATGAAATCTAGCAGCACTTTTGTCATTTTATTTTAATTTATGCTGATGCTTGGTGACATTGTGTGAACAATATGTTTATTCATTATCTATTGAGTCATGACAGTGGGGAAACCGCAGAACATTTCCCTGCTAATTACAGAAGGTGGAGCTGCAAAAACTGCGGAGATGAAAAATGAAAAATCCATCCTAATTTATGACAGGTGCATCCTGTTTTATAAGTGCTAATTATTAGGGTTAATAATTTGAACAAACCCTGAAGTACATTCAACGTTGTGAAAAACTTACCTCTCCAGAGACTCTCCAGAGCTCTTTTGGCATGGACCAGTAAACGCTGGGACCTTATACATTTTCTTCTGTAAATGTACAAATGTAAATGTAAGCTACAGTAGTCTGTTAGAGTCAGAGTCTGTTAGAAACCAAAAATCAAATCCATGTTCCTAAATGTAAACATTTAAAAATAAAACATATTTTATTATTTAAGGTATTTTATGTTCTTATAAGGTTCTTATATTTTAAGAACTTATATATTTACTTATATATTAAGGTTTAATCATTAAATTGTAGATTTTGCCATAGATTGTTAGCCCGCGAGAGAAATAGCATGCAGTTATACGACAACTGTGAAATGTTCCCTCATTATACAACTTCAGTCTAAAGTCAGGCAACTGTAAAACAATCATCGCTCATCTGGTATTTGCTGGCGCTTGTTATGTTTTTATTAGGCAGTCGGTGAGGGAATGAAATATGAACTTCACTCTGTTCACTCTAAACGAAGCTCTTTGGCATGGCAGGCCTTGTTAGCTCATTTCCGACGGCTGGTTTCCGCCTCATGATAGATTCATTAAACTCCTCCACTAAAACTGCAGCCGAGACTTCTAATAAATATTCCAAAGCTGTGTGTTTTTCTCCTCCGTAATTATCAACACACACTAACTGTTTCACGCTGAATCAATTAGCGCATTTCGGAGGAGCATTTTTTAATCCGAAGCATTTATTGACATGATCTTCACAAACTGTGAAACAAACACAAGATATTTCTCAGCTAACATTCTGTCAGGCAGCTTGCTTGGACCTGGATGTGTAGTCACACATTAGCTTGGCCCCGCACACATCATTTGGTCCTGTTGTTTTGCGTTCACGCTGTAACAGATGTTGGCTCCCATAAGCTCTAATGTCTTCCAGTGCAGACAGACGGGATAAGACTGCTTTTGTTTACACCCGACTCGCCTAGCTTTCAGCACTAGTCAATATAATTTTGATTAGCGTTTTTAGGTGATAAAGGCCTTAAAGTCTTGTTTTATTTAATGAGAAGCAAACAAACCACAAATATAATACACCAGGGATTGTACTGGCTAGCTGATTTGTTATACATCCAGTCATATTGGCTAGCTGAAAGTCACATGACTTCATCTTGTTCTATATGGTGACAGCTGAAGGAGATTTCTTTGTCCAAAAAGCTGTCACAGTGTATTTGCTTGTGATTTGTTTTGTACAGTAGCCAAACTGTAATGACAGAATATATTTGAAATACTAGAAAGGTGAAATGGTCTGAGCTCACAGTGTTACAAGTTTGTGATAAAAGACACTCTAAGATGTTTGAAACTCTCATTCTTTAAACCTCTCCAGGGCTGGTGAAAACTCTAAGTGAGATGGTTGTGTTTATTTTTCACAGATCATGACAATGCAAGCAACACAAGCTTTCATTTCTCTCTCATGTCAGACATACTCTCCAGTTGCCTGTTACTCAGCAGATGATACTTTTAAAATATTTCTAATTTACACCACATTTATTTTTTACCAGAAAAGGTTTGATTATAAATATCTAACAGCAGTTAAACTAGCATTACTTAGAACTTAATAAGCAAAGATCTAATCACTGTGATACTTTTTTTTGCCACACTTATTACAACAAAGGTGCTAAACAATGAAAAACAGAAAAACATTTTCAGCTATGGAAAAGGTTCTTTTTGGAAAAGAACCTTCAACATCCACAGAAGCTTTCTGTTTCACAAAAGGTTCCTTATAGTGGATAAAGGTTCTTTAGACTATAAAAAAATGTATATTTTATGAATCTTTAACTAAAAGGTTCTTTGGGGAACCAAATATGGTTCTTCTACGGCATCGCTGTGAAAAACAGAGTCTTCAGAGTTCAGAAACCTCAGTTGAGTATAGATGTGCTGTTTTATTTATTTGTTTAATTGGGAAATTCTGGGACACGTTTTCCTCCCCAACATACGATCGGCCTGACCTTCAAGCTCAATCAAACCTTTAAGCGGCATGGCGTTATTCTTTCTGCTTTCCTGCCTGGCGCGGCGGTGAGTTATGTGGCTGAAGGGGAGCTGTCCGTGGTGCTGACAGACTGCTACCTGTGTGGGGGGTCTTCATCTTGGCTACATTAGCCCATATGGCCTGAGTTAGCTTCTATTGAAGCCATGGCCTAATTACGAGGTAGTGAGAGAATGTTAGCGAATGACGATTGGGCCTCGGCGTTTGTGCCTCATCCAGCCCCCGCAGTGACTCGCACCTGTTCCCGTCTTTAAAACCTCTCTTTCAGTTTAGTTTTTGGCCAACGCCACCAAATGACCTATCCAGGGGGCAATAACGCTTTCTCTGTTTTGCCTGTCGTCAGCCCGTGGTGTCAGCATCCAGTGGAACAGACGCAACTGTACCCCGGGCAGCAGAGAGAGGGCTTCTGCACACAGCTGCTCGCTTTTATAGCTTTTAAATGTACAAAGCGCAAAGGAGTCGTTATATATTAACTCGCTGGCACATCATAAGGCAGATAGATGTGAAAAACAGAGGTAAATACTGGTTTATTTGGCACAATGTTGGGCAGTAACTAACTAAAAGAAACAATAGTACTCAAAACTACCCTGTGTGACATTTTTTGTCTTACTTAAATGCTGCTGTTTATCACAGGGTTTTAGTACTATTGTAGTATATAGTATAAATTTGTCTGTTTAAATAACATCAACTAAACTATTACCTTTAAAAATATGTTTTGTCCCCTAAATGCAAAGCGTATCGTTTCTGTATGACTAGTGTCATCAAAATGATATACAAAAATAATTACTGTTCTCAAACAGGACTCCAAAGCCCCTGTCCCCCAGCTGCTCAAACAAAAACATAGCTCTACCCCAAACTTACATAACTGTCCACTGCACCAATCTGGTCAGATAAACAGACAGTTCTGCCCAAACTCCTGCTATTGGCTGAAAAAATGTAGAGCTGTTGGTCGGAATAAAAGTGCCACAGTGTTTAAACTTGAAGAAAAACAACATATGGGTGGCTTAATTATACATTCCGTCTGCATATTAAACCTAGAGTGCAGCAAACTTATATTTTGAAAATAAAGAGTACAATATAGGTTACAATAATGAGGACTATTTCAATAATGAGTATCTTATAGTTCCCCAACACTCCTGCATCGAAGCTGAATGTTCCGCTGGTATGTAAAAGCGTTTCTCTTCATGTCAATCCTGCTGTCAGGCGATCCGATTCCATGATGACGTCCTGTAAACACACAGAGAAATTTGTGTGCTTTGAGGTTTAGCTTGATTCAACATCATTTCCCACTGCTTTAAGACTTTGTTGCTATCGGTAACAGAGCGGCAGGGGTGAGAGACCTAGAAAGAGAGCTAGAGAGAGAGAGACAGACAGTGGAAAAAAGGTTCCCACTAACATGTTCATCAAAGGCTTTCCTCATTCCCTCTTTTTTATTTGGTGTCAATACTTCACAGTGAGAGTATGGAAATGTGTTTGGCTGCCTGCAAAGCTGTCAGGAAACACACACAACTCAGTTGCACAGAGGTAATTTGACTGGGCTGATGTCTTTTCTGCTTTCTGGCCTCTCATTATACAGAGAGAGAGCAAAATGGCAGCGCTCAGTGTTTTATCTGTCAGCATATCTCCGTAATGCGTTTTCATACCGTGTGTATTAGTCACTAACATCAAAGGCACCCGTGTGAGGGCCGCGGAGAGCGACGCGGGCGCCGGAGAACCAGACATCCTGAAAGGTGACAATTGAATGTCTTTGCCTGCGTGGCATGTCAACGTGCGGGGAGTACAGACTTCATTTGACTCGCCTGCTCTTGGGTAAATAGCTGCATGAAAAGAGGGCCATAATGTGACAGTTTTGTGTGATAGTGAGAATGTGAGACAGGCTTTTTCTTCACAAACAACACGTCCGATCGACAACGAGCAAAGCAGACGTCAAAAACAGAAGCGCAGAACAGAAGTTATGCAGTGAAACATGTTTGTAAAAGAAGCTTAATAATGACATGAATAAAGACCCAGACGCACACACATATACACACACACACAGCTCCCAGTACTAACTGAGCAGCAGGCAAATATTCACGACTTTAACTGGTGATAAAAATAACACATGGGTTAACATATATCTGTTAACTAACATGTGCAAACAATGTATTGGTATTAACTAACATTAACAAAGTTTAATAAGGGCTATAAAATATATTTTTAGCTAATGCATTAACTAATGTTAATAGAATAGAACCTTGCTGTAATGTTTATTCTGTCAATTTGTTGCAAAATTAGTATTTTGAATACAATCTTTTAAATTAAAAACTAGTACCTCAATTCATTATATTTGTAATTAATTTAGTGTAATTAAATTAGTATTTGCTAACATAGCACAAAGGACATTTGCATAAATGCAATGTGTGAACCAAACATGATGGTCGGATCATTAGATTTATACAGAAACATGTAATAAAATAGCATGTTTCTCCCATCCCGATGAAGGTACTGTATGCCTGCACGTAATTGGAGCAAGTGTGCCTGTATCCAAAACATTTCCTGCTGTTTAGCAGCAGCACGCGCAGGCATTCCTGCTGCATGCTGGGATCACAACAAAAGCTATTGATTGGCTAAAAGGAAGACATCTCCACAAAAGGGCCTCCTGTTGAGACCTTCCATAGAAATACAACAGAGAATATACAACCTTTCCCACTATCTTAAATGCTCCCCAGTAACAGAAAAATACCAGCATCAGTCTTCTGATATGAAGAATGTCTTTATGAATTAAGTGAAGAGTTTATATGATTGCAGCTGTTGATTTTAATTGTTTTGGTTCCCATAGTTTCATAGTTTCACACGCTGACCATTTTTTACCCCATATAAATGTACTTTTTATATATATTTATACGAGAGTGTGTGTTTGTGCATCTATGTGTATTTACATTGTATTTTTATTAATTTGTGTAATATTTTAAATAATTATGTAAATGTCATACGCTCTAAAGAACTTGTTTATTCCTGTGACATGATCATCTGCAGTAAATGGTCATTAGTGTCAATTCACTGACACTGAAGATGCTGCATTTCCATGGGAATCAGCAATGCTGTCCCCCATAGCACATGTATGCACAAACAAGCACTTGCACACACAATAACACACACACAAACAGTGCCGTGGGCGAGGGCCCATCTGGGCAAGGGTGTCGGGCCCTCCGCATCTGTAGCCGCCCGATGAAGGTGAGAGTGGGGCGACGCAAAGCAAGAGCAAATTAAAGCTCACCATGGGAAGCTTGCGCCCCTGGCACTTTCCTTACGCAACAGCTGCACCTTCACCAGCCTTCATCTCACATCCTGACATATACGTCCAGCGGGGCGGGCCCGCACGCCAGAGCCAGGCCGGGAGAGAGTGAGAGGGAGGGTGTGGGCCCAGAGTCCCCGCCTTAAGCAAAACAGGTGTATGACATCCTGTTGCTAGTCTGCAGGGGAACCAGGCTACGAGTCACACATCCTACTGAGAGAACAGCCGAAAATAACAAAAGAAGGTTAGAGCCAAGGCTGACAGGCTCATTGATAATATTTTAGATAAAGCAGGTCTGAGAGTTGACTACAAATTGCCTCTAATGTCTAATGGTGTGGGCTGTGGGCCACAGTCGAGAACAAAATGGAGCCATTATTTATTATTTCTCAGGGTGGGTGAGGGATCTGGCCCTTGCCAGAATTTTCTGGCCGACGTGCCAGCTACGGCCAGGTGCCCTCTGTGCGCCATGTCTGCTAAGGGTTCTGTGCCCACGTTTAAGCTCCTCATATGTATTTTTTGGGGGGGTCAGATTGAGGTCAAACTGACCTTGTCAGACTGATCTTTCATTAGACTGTAACATTCATGGTAACCATTTTTAAAAAAACAATGTGTGAAAACATGTTAAGGTCATAGTACACCCTAAAATCAAAAGATAAAATCAAAAGTTATTAAATTGAGAATACAGAAAATAAAATCAATTTTTAGTAGCAGCAGGATTATTTGCATTGTGAAACTTTCATCATAATTAAACAAATAAACACACAAAAAATATTCTGTGATATATATTTATATATTTGTCATTGAGACAAATACTGTTTAATTACCTGCATTACAGTTACTATTACTATTATATAATTGCATTATATAATTTCATTTAAATTGTCATTTAAATATAAATATAAAATCAAAGCCAATTACACATTTATTTGTGTAATACACAATTAAACATTTAGTTTTTTACCTTTTTGATAGTTTGAAAACAAAACATGTAATTGTCATGAAAGTCACAATGCATAAACAATACATACACATGTTTTAGATGTTTCTATGTGGTTCACTTATAGATCTCAGCTACATCATATATATATATATATATATATATATATATACACAGTATATATGTGTGTGTGTGTGTGTGTGTGTGCAAAGACATGCATACTTAACTCCATTCTAATTTAAATATATGCAATGACATGCGTCCTCAACTCAATTTACCACAAGTTCTATAATGCGAATTTTACAGCTCACAGTTAAAGCAGAAATGTTAGAGGTTAAAGAATGCTGCGTTTTCAGAGGATGATGGGATGTGTGTGTGTGTGTGTG
>JAZGTJ010016485.1:0-12638 GCA_036877575.1 Botia almorhae
GTGCTTCTATTGTAGCAGTGATGGATTGCGGATGGGAGGAAGTAAGCTGATCTTTCTTCAGGCATGAAGGAGCAGTTTTCTCAAGCACTCAGAAGGAGCAGATTGGATTATGTCCTCTCACCCGCTGGTGTCACCACAGGGCTGTAGCTCACGGATTCTCTCCACCTGTGGGCCTGCAGAGAACTGAATGAGTGCTCTGATATTTTGTAGAATTTGTAGTCACCCAAGAAAGCTGTTTACTGGGCAGTTCTTGATCATGCTGCTCATCGTTAATCTGGTACATTTGATACTGTGGCAGTGAGCAGTACTGGCCATTTTAAAAATCACTACAGAAGCTGGAGTTGTACTTTACCTTGTGGCAAGCAAATTATTTAAAAATAAACGCTTATAATGACTTCATCAACAACATGTTTTTTAGGCTTTTAAACTCAATAAATAAAATATGGAAGAGGGAAAAGATTTAATGACTTTTCATTCTGCCATTTTACGTAATCTGTCATGTTTTCCTCTGTTTTGCCATGAATTGACCCCTGGGCTTGAATACTCCAAAAAGAAGCCAATACAAAAAGCCGCTGACTTTTATAAAGTACATTTAACAGACAGCTATATTTATTTGTATTACATAACGAATTTACAAACAACCTTTTCAAACATTGTTTTGATAAGCACAAAGTAAAAAAATAAAAGTAGCATATTTGGTTGTTTGGCTAGCTGCACTATGGGCACCAAAAGGACATTTGGGTGAGAGACCTCTAAAACATCACACTGGAAACAACAAGGGTATGTTTTTGAGTCCAGCTCAGGCTAACACCTCACCTGACTAAACACTGAATGTTGTTATCTTTATTGACACGCTTCCTCTCATGACAGCGCGACGGAGGCCACCAGACGCGCTCCAATTTGCATAATCCTAATGAATATAAGTGAACCTCTGCATTTTAAATAGGCAACCTTCGTCTTTTATTTGAAAGTGAGAGCAACGACTCCACAGTTCATCCAGATGTCTGTCGAGTCGCTCCAGTGGGAATTTCAATGATATGCAGCTAATTAAACCTCTAATGGTTTTTTGATTGCCCTGACAAAACTTTCTGAGAGAAAACCTCCTTGTGGAAGAGCAGATTAGATCTGGCCTTAGACAAGAGCATTAATCCAAACATCCCATATCTCCAAACTGTTATTGCCATATAAAAGCGTTATGAGATTCTAATGCCCTGGTGATGTTCAAAGCCAGGTCAGATGCCCAACTGATGGATGACAGCACGCAGGTAGTGCTGACAGATAGAACTGTAGTACATTTTCACACTTGAGACCTCTTTCAAAGAACCTTTTTCTTGAGGTAGACGGCAAAGTGAATCAGGTGAACAGGATCCAGATCCAGATTGGCATTCACACTATGACTGGCCTTGAAAATGGACTGTAATAGGATATGGTTGTTCTGATTAAATATAGCCCACTTTTATTGTGTAGAGTACAATAAGGGTCGTCAAAGTTTACACATTAACTTTTGAGATTAAATAAACAGGTGTGTTTTTTTTTTTAATTGAAAGAGAAAATCAATGCATTGAAATATATTCTATCAACTACTGTGAATATATTTAGAGGCAAAATGAATCCGAACTCTCATTTGAAAGACTAACATGTCTAAATTCATACATACTGCTCTCAGCTCCTGGAAATGAAGGGTGAAAATCATATATCTGTGGATTCAACAGAATAACTGGTGAAACAAGTTTCCAAAGAGCATATTCTTGTTTTAAAATGTCACAGCACTTTCTCACTCTTTCTTGTAATATTGTTATGCTGTATATATGTATGCGTTCCTCAGTCACTCGCTCTGTTGTTTTCAAGTGCGTTTCTCCAGTGAGAGCAGACACCGCATTGATCCGTGTTTTAGTTGCAGACAAAGTCCAGCCAACCAGAAATGTCTGGAGAACATCAAGCTCTCTTCCTTTATCAAAATCAATATGCTACACCCGGCTTCCTTTGTTCTCTTGAACCCCAGCAATTCACTTCCAGCAATACGCCTCTTGAAAGACGCAGCTATAATAGACGATAATTCAAAACCTAAGTCTAAGCTGGCAGAGCAACATTAGTAAACAACACTTCACCAACAATGCTGTTTTCTGTTCAAAGAAACGTGTTTGATGTTTCTAATTGATATCTCTTCTGACTGTTCATTGGAAGATAATAAGGAAACAAACTGTTAGCTTTGCATGTGTTTGATTTGTCTTATAGCAACTAAATTATTTAGGACAAACTGGTGTAAAATACTAGCGTTTGTTATGCACGTGTACAATTTAGCAATTAAGAAAACCATTAACAGTGTTTATTGTTACATAATGACTAAAAAATAGTAGGCGATACTATAGGTGAAGAAGACCTCTATTGGTAAAGAAGAGAAGTGCAGAATGTGTATGTGGTAAAAATCTTTGGAGATCCACCGTGCCAAAGATTGTGGAGGCTTCCGGAGACAAGAAGGTTTTAAGTAGGCTCCCCAGATGCCAACAGGAGCTGATACTGATAACACAAAGTCAATGATTCTTTGCTGACAGGGAGGCTATTCCCCACACATGGCGATTCCCCAAAATCAAATGAGCAACATTTGTGCAGTTGATGTAAATCAGGGGTTGGGAGTTCTCTCTGGAGCTCTTCTCATTGGAGTGTCCCTAGTTCCTTCTTCTATTGTCATTTATTAGTGACCCTGAGGTCAAAGGTTAAGTGAACTCTAACAACAGTAGCTCAGTATCTATATGACTTAACAGATGTCCATTGACTGGATGTGTGTTTGCGTGGGGGAGGCTGAACAGCTGTGAAGGCTTATAACAGCCACTGGAGTCAGAAATACAACCAGCTTCATTGTATTTTTTTTGAATAAATCTAGTGTTTATTTAAAAAAACCTTCTGTTTTCCTTTTTCACCCAACATTAACACCTCTCTGCTTTATGTCAGGGTATTGATCAACCTGTCCAGGTGTGTTTTGTGTACAACCGACTGACACATGCAATGAGCACATATATTATCCTTTATGTAATGTTCCTATACTGTATATTTAACATAAACACAGATAAATAAAGCAACTGAGATCTCAAAATATAAAAAAATAAAGACACTCCAAAAATACAGAATTTTGTGAAGTGGAAGCTGATGCCAATTTATCCCACTGTGTGCACTGCACTCCCAGGATAAGATGTGCGATCGGCTGTTCATTCAACACAATAGCTTTGATTTTACTGCCATTCATTTGATTGCTTTCAGCTAAACTGCTCCAGAATCAGTCCAGCCATTGAACTGGTAGCTCTTCAATACAATTCCTTTTTATAAGGGCCAGATGAAGCGGTGATGAGTTTTTTATGAAATGCTCTCGACTTCCATTATTAGCGAGGTCACGCTGAGCGAACTGGAGCGCTCAAACATCACCCTCCAGCCCCCTCAGACCCCAGAAGCCATCAGCCTTGAGGCAATATTCAGAAATCATCTGTAACACCTCATTCTTAAATATAAACGCAGTAGGTAAATTGTTTTTCTATTTAGTTCAACCGTGACCTAATGGAAATAGATGTTTTATAAATGAACTTTTTTAAATTCATATAAATGAACTTTTTACATCACTGCATGTCATGTGATGTATATTATGTTTTCCGGTAAAACCATTGTCAATTTAAAAATGATCAAAACAGTTATTTTTATGACAGAACTGTGCAGTACGATATTTGTTTTCACAGAATGTCTTGCATTATTTCATCCTGACTGAAAAATGATTGTATTCATCGCCTTGCTTTTGTTATTTGAAAGAGTTTTTTATTTAAAGGCCTGGTGTTTGTTTTACTTGGTGGCTGAAAATACAGTGTCACACACACATCACACACAGATCAAAATAAACTCAAGAATCCTCTTCAGGCGACAGTTAGTCAGTCTTCACTAATTACAAAAGGCTAAAACTTTTTTTTATCTTTTTGATAAACAAAGGCTTAGACTTTATTATAGCTCAGAATACAAGAGTCTGTCTCTTTAGGATAATGATTTATACATTTCTGTTAAAATGATTTATTACACAATAATCTCATTGAGCTCAGATTCTGTAGCTTTAAACTGCGGTTGCTGTAGGATTTCTCTCACTTATAATAACATTTCCTTCAGAAATCAATACAACTTACACATGAACGGACTTGACATTAATGGACTTGAACTCCCTTGTTGTTTTGTTGGCTGTTTTTTTAATGAACAAAGGTGCCAACAGGGTCCCAGATTAAGTTACCATTTCAGTCAGAATTACGTTACCTGAATTTACCTCATAACTCTGGCCTTGTTTTGCAAAGAGAATGCCCCAGATATTACAAACTGAGCTTTCTTGAATCTTAGAAACAAGATCAAGACTGAGCTTAGTGATTCTCAACCTAGTCCTGGGGCACCCCCAACAACTGTACATGCTGGATGTCTCTCTCATCTAAAACAGCTGATCAGTCCAAGCAGTTCATTAGAAGGACATGTGTCTGATGAGGGAGACATTTACAGTTCTAGAGATGCTGCTGGACAATGGTGAGAATCACCACTATATAGCTCAGCTGATGATAGCATGGTGCTAGCAATTCCCAGGGAACACACATACTGATAAAAATATAAATGCACTTCAAATACTTATTAATGAAAGCATCGGCCAAATGCATAAATGCATCTTGCATAAAATTGACTTATGAGAATGACAGTATCATTATTTTTAAGAAAACGGTCGCGCCTTGGATGTCTTTTGTGGAGCTAATGGTTGTAATTATCTGTGCAAATATCAGATTCATCGCTGACATGTTCCAGAGTCACTATATTTATAGCGTTTTGCAATGTCAGTTACTCAAACTTTGGGTTAATGTGTTATTCTGTGTCTTTATTCTCTGTCTCTTGTAGATAATTGATGTGCACTGGACTGAGAGGAACATATGCAGAAGTTACTTCACCATAAACAGCTCTCTGAAGGTACTGAAGTCAAGTCAGAGCCAGTAATGAAACAAAAGTGATAATAATAAAAGTTAACAAGCTGTGTATGCATGCTGAAGGTAGGACAGACCACTGGCAGTATTAGACAAGCTCTTGTGTTGTAAGGTTAAGTCGTAAAGTGCTTTCCTGGATCTAGAGATCTTGATCCATGTTTTATGTCTGCTTAAATTCCCAGTCAGGCGTAGTATTGAAATGAATTCATTACGGACCATCTGCACGTTTTTACATTTTTGTGGCGCAATTAAAAGAAAATGACATCCATAACACATAGCTTAGACCAGCATTAACAAGATTAGCCTGGCCTGCATAAAGGCCGGTCTGGTCTAAACACTCACCTAAATATACTGAGAGACCAAATAGATTAGTTTAACACCAGCTTGGCCAGGCTGGGAGATTAACCAAACCAGTTAAGATGATCTTAACTACCTCTCTAGAACACAGTTTTTATCTTTGTGTGTTTGTTTGTGTCAGCAGAGCAAATACTCTAGAAGAGGATGACTCAAGTTGTAAAGTTAGAAATTAAGATGCTTAATAATTTATATTCATGGACAATGACAATAAATGTTGTTTTATGGTTTAATGGCAATCGAGCTCCATAATACTGCTGTCTGAAGCTTTAACACATTTTACAAATACTGCTGTCATATGTTATATAAACCTGCCAACACAACAATAATGTGATTCAGGGAGAAACGATAATTGTTGTTTGTATAGAGCGCAACACAATAGCAACGTGTGACATATGGTGGAATGATTCAAAGACCTCCTGTGGAGATGATGAGAAATGAGAGGGGGAGCGTAGAGTGATGAGGGGGCTTGAATATGTCAGCAGTCAGCAAAATACACCCTGTCAATGAATTCTAATTGGTTGTGTAAGACGTCCACACATGCGCTTTGAAGCTGTATATCTCTCAAATGATGAAGGGGAACCACACGGAACATAGAAGTGGGAGGATTTTCCGCACACAATCCATTTACACCAATTGAGGACGGTGCTGGTGGGATTAGACAGGAAAACCTTCTCCCCAGCTGAGTGGCTTCATTTCATACGGTTGGTTATTTGTTCTTTGTTTGGTTTTGGATCATTTGGACAAGATGGGTCCCCTGGAGTAACCTGGGTTTAAGAACATTGCTCGAAGGCACAATGGGCACACACTCCAATTCGCAGACCGCCCCCTTTTGGGTTTTGAACCTATGACCTTTATTTTACTAGCCCAGGGCTCTAAAATCACTACACTTCCACTGCAAATCCTCGCTGCTCACCCGTTTAAACGAGCGATGTTTGTGTGTTAAAGCAAATCCATTGAAAACACACACGCACACACTATACTGTAAATGTGTATGTGTGTTTGAACAGTATACTGTACATGTGTGTGTGTTTTGACAGTATATTGTACATGTGTGTGTGTTTTGACAGTATGCTGTATATGTGTGTGTGTGTTTGTACAGTATACTGTATATATGTTGCATTTTTATTATTTGCAGTTAACATTATTTTCTCCTGCTGTAGGCGACTGAGCATATGTGTGTGTGTGTGTTTGTACAGTATACTGTATATATGTTGCATTTTTATTATTTGCAGTTAACATTATTTTCTCCTGCTGTAGGCGACTGAGCATACATTATACGCATACGTAATCCATCCCCTGCATTACTATCTCAGCTTGGCATCACTTATGTAGCTCTCATAGGACATCCTGATGCACCATTCTGCCATAACATTCAATCACACCAGCAGTTCAGTTCAGCACTTCTCTGTTTCAGTGGGGCGTAATAGTGCGTCACACCACCTGATTTACAGTCTTCTGATACAGAGTATCCTGCCAGTCACAACAGAGCACAACCCTGAGGTTAAAAAAAATGGCAGCCAGTGTTTTAATGGCACCTTATGGCACCATTCTGGAGATTTCAGTACTGTTGGTCTAAGAGATGAGCTGTGGTGACCCATGAACTTAAGAGCCAAAGTGCCGCCCTGCTTAAAAAGAGCTCAAATCTGTTTAAATTAGACCATTAAATGGTCTTAATTGGTTTTAGATGGGAAATGCTGGTTTGCTAATAGCACAAGCTTACTGAGGTGGTTATTGTTGCAAGTAGACCAGTTTGATCAAACCATTAGCTACCTTACAGTGGTAACCGAGTGGTTTTTGAATGCAGCTTTCACATATAATTCCAAATGTGTATTTACACACATTACTTTGGTAAGTCGCATGATTGGTTAACGCCGCCGTAGCTCATCAGATTAGTTCCAAAATACAAATCAATATTAATAAAACAGGATGTAATTAGATTTTGTCGCCACCGAAGTATAAGAACAACATTTATGGTTGAGAACTAATTTTATAATCAAACTTGTAACACGTTTGGTTGATACATTCACTTAGGAGTGTGAACTCGTCCTGCTCAGCTCTCACTAACCGAAGCTGACAGGCTGCCAGTAAATTTGCATAACAATCATCACAGGAAAACCAGGACTGCCGTAAGTCAGAGAAAGACAGACAGAGAGACTACACAGGGAGAGAGAGAGAGATGGGGAAAAGAGAAACTCATTGCACATCTCATTATTATTTAGTTTATTTAGGCTATGAATGCAGATGCATGCTGTGTTAGCATCATATACCTGAGTGATGGAATTACCGGTCAGCTGGGGTCACATGATCATTTCCTGTGTCTGCACTCTGGATGCTCCATTAGCTCATTAAGTGACAGGTGATAGATAAGCCTGCTGTGGACACACAGGGATAATGAATTCTCAGACAGCAGGTGCCGTTGTCAGAATCGCACGTGCGCACATCCAGGTTGCAGAAGCGGCATGAACCGCTGTTGTTAGTAGAGATGAGTCTCTGTGTGTCACTTCTGGGGATTTTCTGAGCCAGAATTTTAATCACAAATATCATAACAGTCATAGCAGTATGGATAATTTTGTGTATAATCCAAATTCTTACAGGAAGCTTGTTTAAAATCCATATTTTTGCAGTTCCATTTGGTGACGCCAGTGGCACAGAAATGACACACTTCAGCTTTAAGAAGATCATACAACATAAGGAGAATGAAAACACCCTATCTAGGGTACTTATGGATGTGGGCTTGAGATATTACTTAAGATTTGATTTACGTCATGTTGCTGTCCATTTTGTAGTACAAAACTGGATATGGAAAATGTATCCAAACAGCTGTGTGAGTGTGTGTGTGTGTTCAAAACTGCTCATAAGTTAAACCATGGTCTTTAGGATCATATGATACAGTACATAGTGCATTAACATATGTTAAAAAAACTTCCTAATATTTATCTTCTTTGCATCTGTATACTGTCTGCAGAGGATGTTTAGGAGGTGCCATGGGTGCACACCAACAGGCTAGGCTAATAATAGGCTTTAAAATATAGTAATATTATTTATTTTAAAAAGTTACATAAACATGTCATGTAGCTTATATCTAACCCACAACTGTGTACAGTGCAATACATAACACAGGAAAAAATTGAATTACGTGCGGGAAACATTAACCCAAAATAGTATATCTGAAGAAATGCAGTAAAGATGTTATTTTGCACGATTAAGAAGGTCGAGTTTTAGAACAGCACAATAAAACCTCAGCGCTGCCTAAATAATCGTATTTTCAAATGACAGTAACATCACAAAGTACACCGAGAGGCATTCTGTTGACTCATCTTTGTACTGTACATGCTTTTTAAAGCCACATTAAAATGCTTGATATAAATTATTCCTCCCCTTCAGAAAGCCTTTAGTTTGGAAGTTTTAAACCAGTATTAATAGCTTATTCTTTTGCAAAAGCCAGAATCTTTGCAGAATAGAAAGTTTTTACTCCTACAGTATTTGTGACACTATGTCCTAGTTGTGTCTGTCTTCCGAAAAATCGTAAAACTCTATAGATCAATATTACACTCCAAGCATTTGCATTTCTGTGAGCTACAAAATTCAAACTTCGGAATGTTATATGCCATTTCTCCTCAAGAATACGTCTTTGAAGTATACACTAAGGATTTAGTATTTGGTATCAAGAACATCAAACTCCAGGATCCAATTCCAGTGCATCACTGTTGCAGAACCACCTGTGAAACGCTGTTGTTTATTTGCTTGTTGTCCAGCAGTGGATTTATTTTGGTAAGTTTAGTGTCACTGTGTATCATTATTGCATTCGCACTGTCCAAATTTCCCATATTAGACAAGGCAGCTTGCACAGAGTAGAGAGTGTCTGAGGTAAACAGTACATGTTGCAATGCAACTGAAATGAAGTGTTTCATAAACTCAACCCCAACTTCTCAAAGTCAGGGGAGTTCAGGGCACAACCTGTTATCTGAGGTACATCAACATCCTGAGGGACAGGATCCGCTACTAAAGACCCAGATAAATAAGTTCTGGCGATGACAGTTTGAGCTTTTTGTTTTAGTGAAAAATGTTTCCATTTCAAGTCAGTCAGTGACTAAAATATACATTTTAAATGTTTCAGTTTTTAAATAGATCACATTCATTGACTTCACAATGTACTTCTGTGCTGTAGTGGCAAATAACTTGAATAAACAACTTGTTTCGCACTTTGAAAATGGGTCGTTTGTTGTCTTATTTTAGAAATTGTCAGACAAAAGTAACTTAACCAGGAGCATGTTACTGCTCTGATTTCCTCAGCTCTAAATATTGAACTGAATAACAGCAGCAAAAGACGTCAGAGAGAAAATGTGTCATTTTAGGTTATTATAGCAGTATATTATTACTTTATTGTATTTTACATTACTATAAGGCTGTCTGGAATACAATCATGGAATTCTGCAATCAAGTATTCTTGTTGTACAATGATTGTGAAACTGCAAGTTTCATTAATCTTGTATTTTATCCTACATACACACACACATATATGTAAAAGTATTGTTAAATTAATTACTGCTAAAATTAAAGAAATGTATGTTAAAAATGTATTATTATTATTCCATATTGTGTCTTATATTGAGCTTTCATAAACCACATAATATTAGCACAACATTTTAATGCATAATATACTGGTGTGTGATTAACTTGACAGAACGTAATCCAATCGCAATGCTTAACTGAAAGTAAAATTAGTAAAAACATTTTTTTACCTGAATACTGACGCTAAAGTGTCAAGAAATGCTCCTAACATGGACTGTGTCAACTCTGCTTTTAAATGTTCAACAAGTCTAACATTGAAATGAAAGACCAAATACTAACTGGAATGTTTATGCACTGCGGACGTGATGTGATGAAATGCTGGGAAATCATCATGTAGTCCTCTCAACACTGTGAAAAATGAACGATAAGCCTTCGCTTTGGTAATCTGACTACTGGCTCCATCCAATTTGCAGTATTTGCATTACTGTGAAGTTTGAACTGTCTACAGTTCCAGCCAAACCTCGTTCAGGTTTTCTTACATTTATGCTTTAAACAAGAACAAACTATTTCATAATAAAGTAAGATAAACAAACATTTTAAGTAATGTCTGAAAGCCAGCCTTAAAATCTTATGCAAGTCTCCCACTTAAGTCGTTTACTTTGTTTTAAGGGTATATTTATATATTTAATGAAAAAAACAATATTGATTAAAGAATTGATTTTTGCCATGTAACAAGCTTACATAAATACAGACTTATAATAACGAAAAACATACTCATTATGTAACTGTTTTGAAACAGCCTGGCCTTTAATGGTTATTTTGTGTGTGTGTGTGTGTGTATACTGCTATACAGTATGTGGTTATAACTGTGTTTAATGGTGTGTATAATGTAAACATTGTTTATGGAGACACTTACTGTGTCCTCATAAACCAAATGGCTTAACATACTAAATAATGGCAAAAGTTTTGTGTGAAGGTTAGGTGTTGGGGTGAGGTTAAGGCAAGAGGATACAAATGTGATTAGCTCAGTATAAAAATCTTTATGCCTGTGGAGAGGCCTTGAAAACCACATATGTAAGTAACTGTGTGTGTGTGTGTGGTGCTGTATATCTCTGATTGATTTTGCTGTACTGTGTCCTGAGTAAGTGCAAATCCAAAAGAGTGGCTTGGACCTGCTGGTGCATAACTAACCATCACAGCAGGTGTCGGGTGCTCAAAGGGTGCATTACCGAAAGATACAGTTCCTCTGTACTGCATAAAAAGATAGAACAGGAATGTCACAGTCTGTCATGTGACTACTGGCTCACATGCATGGTTCTGCCTATTACTTGAGCGTAATGCACGTGTCAATGTTTGATCACACAGACCACAGATACTCCTGGGTAATGGAACATCATGAATCATTCATGGTGCCATTAGGTACACAAGCTGTGACAGGACTGGAGTCACCAGCGAAAGTTCAGAGGAAGTGAATGTCACAGATTATCACAGCTAATAACATTAGCAGAAGCATTTATGACATGAAATGCAATTACAGCATGTGAGGCAGCATTGTGAGTTACAGTGATGCTGTCACTCATCTTATAATGAAAACACATGTAATTTAGCTGCTAATGTATTTTTTATTTTACTATCGTTATTTTCTTGAAATGATCCACAGCACTAGATTTTTATTTCGTCTTAGTGTTCACTGTAAAATTGTAAACAAAATGAATTATTTTACTTAAATATTGGAGCCATTGTTTTTTTATTTGAGTTTAGCACGGGTGTACCTGGTGAATTTTACAAGTACAGTTTTGTCACACTTTCAGGTGTGAAAGTTGCCCTCATGCGCCAATCTGATATCAGACTTCTGATCCTGTCAAAAGCTCCAGAAATGCTCCAGAAATGTCACGGCTTGGTAAAACTACAGAGGCTAAATGGGGAATGAATCAAAAACCTCAAACTTCAATACTGACCCCCCCTGGGCTTTTACATGGTGAATATGGGGCACAGCCACAAATAGGCCCATGTTCTCATAAGGGGAAAGCCAGACTTACATGCAGACAGAAGTTCTCCAGTCAGGGCAAAACTTAATGTGTCTCAAAGACTTCTTTTATATCATTATACATCACATCCACCAATGGACAGCTGTAGTTACTGGCTAAGAAAATACTGTTACTACTGCTTAGAAGTTAAAGATTTAAAGAACTATAACCTTGAGTATTGATTTTCACAATGCAATATGATGCTTACGGTTTATGCTAGGGATAGCATATGGACTGATACCTCAATAAGTAATGTGGCCTATTAAGTCAAGCTGTGCTATATATATATATATATATGAGAACAAGTAATTTTTGTCTTAATATTTTTTTCCACATTTTTAAATAATACTAAACTTCTCAATACTATCAGATAATACAAAGGTAGTTATGGAAATTAACTAATTAATAAAACCATGTTATATTTCAGCATATTAAATTTAGCCACACATTGCCTAGAATTTGCCAAAATGACCTTTAGGTATTTTGACCTTTGGGCCAAAATTATGGTTTTGTAGAAATTAATTTACCTCGGTGTAATTATGTTAATGCCTACAACTAATTCGATTCGATTTAATGAAAACATCTTCAGACTGAAAGACTTAAGAAACATTCAAGAAACAAGATCATAAGAAACAGTGATCCCAAACGGTTGACAGGTAGTGTACATTATAGCCATATCTATGCACTAGAATATCATAAAGCTTTCTTTAACTTTGGCCAATAAGCAACTACCTAACAGATACTCAAAACACTCTAACAATGC
>JAZGTJ010016486.1:0-11383 GCA_036877575.1 Botia almorhae
TTTGGTCAATAATAAAAGCAATTGATGCAATCTCCTGTGTCTGACCATTTTTATTTAAATTCAACCTTCCCTGAATAAGTAATGTGTAATTTTTCCTATTGGCTAATCATTATTAATAATTATTTAGTGAATGAACTGTTGCGTACTAACAATAGGGTTAATGTTAATCAATTTTTATAAGTAATTAGTTAAGTAATGTAATGAGAAATATTAGGTAAACCTTACCTAATTTCTTTCAGTTTGTCATAGCTGTTAAATTAGCTGGGATAAATATATAGGATAGAATCTACCCAAATAAAGTGAGTGCAAATTGTTACCTTAATTTTATTGAGTAGATTCTATAGGTTGTTTTTTTACAATGTGGCTTATTTGAGAAGATTTTAACCACTTTAGTTTCAATAACAGTCTCCTCGCAAAATTGAATATAAAAAGTTATACAGTGCGTTAATTCATCAGGGTTTCTGCATAAGTCGAAGAAAACATCCCAGTTTATAGTGCAAAAATAATCCTTTAGCATGTCCTCTTTATCTTTAAATGGATCATGATCCGATCTGGCAATCGGTGCCTTATATGCATACTCAATGTTACCGTAACACAGATCCAATGTGCGTGAGAAATGGGTTGGACAATCAATATATTGCTGCAGGTTCGGAAGAGTCTCTCCTAGTGAAAATGAATTAAAGTCCCCCAGTATGAACACTGGTTGATCTGCCGACTGTGTCAGGATCCTATTAAAGCACTTTGAAATGCGCTCCGCTACCTCGCCATTATTTGGTCCTGCATGGTACATACACAAGGAGTATGGTTATTCGGCCAAATTCCAGCGGCAGATAAGGTCTTAACGATACACCCAGGGTCTCATAATATGGAGTACATGTCTGTTCAATTATAGTAAACTGCAATGCCCAGTTCTTATCAACATACATACAGAGTTCCCCACCAGATGATTTCCGTGATTTTACTCTATCTCTGTCAACTCATGTAGTAAATCCCTCAATGTCCACATTATGATTTTCATTTAACCACGTTTCCGTAAAACAGATGAGATTGCTGCTCCTGAATTCCTCCTCTCGTTTAATTTGGAGGGTAACTTCATCCATCTTATTTTTATGAGACCTCACAATAAACAGCGTGGTCACCGGGAGTGGATGATGGCGTCAGTGCTTCCACAGTCTGTTGCGAATTCCTCTCCTCGAACCTCTCTTCTTAATTTTTGACTTCCTTCTTTTATGCAGACACAGACTTGATGGAATCTCCATCTCCACCGCTTTATTGTTATTCTCTCACAGAGATAATAAAAAGTTTAAGTTTATTTAAGTAAAAACGACAAACACAAAATAAAACAACAACTTCAAACTAGTAAAAACATAAACGCCACAAGACAATAGCGATACACAGGGTCAGCAGCGTTACATTGCTGAAATTATACTCAATTGCAAGTAAAAGTACTGGTGTTAAAAAGTACTTAGGAAAAGTACAAATTACTTTTCATAAAAACTACTCAGAGTACTAATTACTTTTTAGCTGGTGGTATTTATTGACTTATCCATACAGTAATTGCTGAATCAGACAAGATCCAGACAATAAAACACATTTTACTAAACACATTTAAAGATACTATAAACACTTTTGAAACTTTGTAAACAGCATTAACTGAACTGTCAGATGTGGTTTATATACGAATCACAGAACAACACCCCTAAACACACATATATATACTGTATATATATAAAACAACAAGTTGTAAGTCTTCTTACCATTATGTGTTTTATATTAAAACACTTTTGTATTTTTTGAATAGTACGAATTAAATTATAGGTTAATCAGTCTATATATATTTTCCATTCATTACATAACACTTACAATAAGGAAAAAACAGTATGCCTTACTAATATACATTTAAGATATTAAAACAAGTGCACAGCAAGCAATGAAATAAGAACAAATAAACAAATTAAGAATTAATTAATACAGTCTGTATTACAATGATGATGGATTTACATGTTCTAGTGATGATTATCTTATCAAAAGCATTCAATCATTATTTTACAAAAACAATGTTTTGCTATCGTGAGTATAAAGACCACATAAATATACAGAAATAAAAATAGACCCTTTACAGTTTCAAATGATGCCTTTCTCTTATCTGTACGATCAAAAGACGATTTAATTAGAAAAAAATGCAGCAAAATGCGCCAACGCCTTTGCCGATTTGAGGGGATTAAAATCACTTGCAAATTATGGAGAACCTTTGCTATTAACCTAATCGCGCGAACCGAACCGTCAGAAATCACAGAACAACACTGCCTAGTGCCTAAACATATTCATAAATAAATAAAATATCACACAAATTCAGTCTTCTTACCATAATGTGTTTTTTCTGGATTAGAGGTTGAAGTCTCGTAAACCAAAATGACAGCAGATGGCAGACATTGTTTACACTGCATCAGCACACTATCCCCTTTCCTCCCTCTATAGGTGAACAGCTCCTCCAGGTGTGGCCATGGGCACTCATCCTCTGCTATTTCTTCGTCATTTCTGCATTCTTAAGATTCATTATTGCTGTCTTGAATCTCCATGTGTCAATCAATAACCTCTTGACTGTACGATGACGGTCAGTTCACGTAAATCTGCAGTAGCCGGAACTTGTTTTTCGGTTCTATAAATTACCAGGCTTTTCATTGGTCCGTTAAGATGAAATATTTTTATTGGCTACCGAAATGCCGGTCAGTGGTTGAAATATTAATTTAATAATCCGTAACGAATTGTGATTTAAAAAAAACGAAGTAAATTACTTAGCTTAATTTGTACTTAAAATTATACTCATGAAAGTACAAATACCCCAAAAATGTACTTAATTACAGTAACGTGAGTAGCTGTAATTCGTTACCTCCACCACTGCTAATAAATATTCCTTTCAAACCAACTATGCAAAAATAACTATTTATTCCTAGATGTAATGTGACAATTGTTTTATAAAAGCATTAAATGCGGAGGAAAGTTGTGATAAAAACAAACTTTTTTTTCAAGCCAATAATACTTGCTGGTGAAATTTTGATAATCTAACAGGTAACTTCCCTGGAAGAAAGTTACATCTCAGAAGAAAGGATAACCCTTTAAGCTTTTGAAAGATACATTGTGGGATAAAAAATTACATAGAATTATACCTTTTCAGAAAATTTCTTAACCAATTAAGTTTAAAAGTATTGTTAATGTAAAAAAAAATATATAATCTCTAATCCACCTTCTACTCTTTTGCCTGATATAATGTTCTTTTTAGATTGGTAAGGTTTATTTTTCCATATAAAATCTAAGAAGGATTTATTGATATCATTGTAAATTTAATCACTAACATACATAGAAAGAGCTGGGTAAACCATCTAGAGAGGCCCTCAGCTTTGGACATTAATACTCTCCCAAAAATGGTAAGACGCCTTTGTAGCCAGTTATTCAAAATATGCCGTTTTCTTGATTTTTGACGTAAAATTCAATTATTCACAGCCAGTTTTATTTTTAGAAACAAAGATTCCCAAATATTTAATGGAGACTTTTAAAGGTATATTTTCAACTGATAAGTCTATAAAGTTGTGTATGAATAAAATTTCACATTTATGAAGGTTAAGCTTTAAACCAGAAGGTTTAGTAAATTTGGAAATACAATCCATACAAGTTTTCAGTTGAATTGTATCTTTAAAAAATAACACAGTGTCATCTGCCAATTGAGAAATTTTTAGTTCTGTATCAAATATTTTTAATCCTAAAATGCTTTGATTGTTTAATACTTTAATGGAGAGAAGTTCAGCCACTAATTAAAACAGAAAGGGAGAAATTGGACAACCTTGGCGTACACCACGTTGGATTCCAAATCTTTTAGAGGTTCCCGTATTCAGAATGATAGAACTATTAATATCCTTGTAAAACATTTTTATTGTTATGGAGTAGGCTCCAGTACCGCCTCCGCCACGCCACCAGAGGGAGCCATCTCCACAGTATTAAACGGATCCACAAACTACATATCCCACAACACATCACACCCGATTCATGATCGTTTCCTGTTTGCCACCTGATCTTCATTAACCACATCCTATATAAACTGGACTCATTTTTTCTCATTATCGCATTAAATACTGCAAATGGATCCTAACTCTGTTGACCCTTCATTACATCTAGTAGTAGTAGTAGTAGTAGTAGTAGCAGTAAGAGGGCTTTATTGCAAGTAGTGCAATATAATGTGTAGTGCAATCACAGTAAACATTAGTGTAATCGTATTAAGTCCTTGTAACAGCATGTTAATAAGAAAGTGTCTGGTGCATATAGAGAGAGTACAGTGTTTTGAGGTTTTCCACAGTTTCATATGGTGCGTGTGGAGTGGGGGTGGGGTGGGGGCCCTGGTTTCAGGGGCTAGGGTTGTCGATAGGGGTTCGGGGGGGTGAAGTGATTGGAATTGAGGGCAAAAGCTTGAGGGAAAAAACTGTTGAGCAGCCTTGCAGAGCAGGCTCCAATGCTCCGGAACTGTCTTCCTGATAGCAATAACTGGAAGAGACTGTGAAAGGCATGGGTGGAGTCTTTCACAATAATGGTAGCTCTACTGGAGCATCGTGCATTGAAAATATCCAGAATGGAGGGAAGAGGGGCACCGATGATCTTTACAGCTGTGTTCACTGTCCGCTGCGGTCAGCAGCACTGCAATTCCCGTACTAGACAGTAATGCAGCTGGTCAGCACACTCTCAATGATTCCCCTGTAGAATGTGGTAAGGATGGGTGGAGGAAGACTTGCCCTTTTTAGCCGGCGGAGAAAGTGTAGATGCTGTTGTGCCTTTTTGGAGAGTGACATGGTGTTGGTGGTCCAGGTTAGATCCTCTGTGATGTGCACCCCCAGGAATTTGGTGCTGCTGACTCTCTCCACAGTCGAGTTGTTGATGGTCAGTGGGGGGGTGGTCAACGGAGTTTCTTCTGAAGTCCATCACAACCTCCTTTGTCTTGCTCACATTGAGGCACAGGTTGTTAGTGCCACACCATTCAGCCAGCTGTGCCACTTCCTCTCTGTAGAACGTTTCATCATTTTTGCTGATGAGAAATATCACTGTCGTGTCATCAGCAAACTTGATAATGTGGTTGGAGCTGAACTTGGCAGTGCAGTCGTGAGTTAGCATTGTGAAGAGCAGCGGGCTGAGCATACAGTCTTGTGGGGCACCTGTGCTCAGTATGGTAGTGCTCAATGTGTTGCGGCCGACATGGACTGACTAAGGTCTTTCAGTTAAGAAGTCCAGAATCCAATTACAGAGGGAGGTGTTTAGGCCCAGCAGGTTTAGTTTGTTTGTGAGCTGTTGTGGGATTATTGTGTTGAATGCTGAGCTGAAGTTGATGAACAGCATTTTAACATAGCAGTCTTTGTTTTCTAGGTGGGTAGGAGCCAGGTAGAGGGTGGAGGAAATTGCATCATCCGTAGAGCGATTTGGACGGTATGCAAACTGGAGTGGGTCGAGTGTGTTGGGGAGGCTGGTTTTTATGTTGTGCATGACTAACCTCTCAAAGCACTTCATCATGATTGGAGTCAGTGCTATGGGACGGTAGTCATTTAGACACAGGTGATTTCTTTGGTACCGGTATGATTGTTGTGGATTTGAGACACGTGGGGACAACTGCCTGGGACAGTGAGATGTTGAAGATATCTGTTAGGACATCCATCAGCTGTGCAGCACAGTCTCTCAGTACATGGCCAGGTATGTTGTCAGGACCCGCAGCCTTGCGTGGGTTAATCCAAGATAGGGTTTTCCTTACGTCAGCTGGAGACAGACAGAGCACCTGGTCGTCATGGGGTATGGGCAGTCTTTGTGCAGGTGTGTCGTTCTGCATTTCAAACCGTGAATAGAAATGGTTAAGAACATCTGGGAGGGATGTGTCGTCATCCCAGGCCTGTGGCGGGGGCTTGTAGTCAGTGATGGACTGGATGGCTTGCCACAGGCTCTATGTGTCTCTGCTGTTCATGAAGTGATTATTTATTTTTTGAGCATGTGATCGTTTTGCATTCCTGATGCCACAGGACAGATTAAATCTTTCTGTTTTGAGGGCTGCTTTATCTCCCAATCTGAAAGCTTCATCTCTGGTCTTTAGCAGCTCACAAACCTCTGCTGTCATCCACGGCTTCTGGTTTGCACTTGTAGTAATGGTCTCGGTGACTGTCACATCATCAATGAACTTTTTGATATATGCACTCACCGTTTCAGTATATTCGTGCAGGTCTGTGTGGTTGTTGTAGGTGGCCGCCTCTTTAAACATGTTTCAGTCTGTGCACTGAAAGTAGTCTTGTTGTGTTGAGGTAGCATCGTCTGACCAAATTGTGATGAGTTTTTGAACTGGTTTGGTGAGTTTCAGAAGTGGTTTATATGCTGGGATTAGCATAACTGAGATGTGATCTGAGTATCCGAGGTGGGGGCGGGGTTCAGCTTTGTACATGTTCTTCTTTGTTGTGTAGACATGGTCCAACATGTTATTTCCCCTTGTTGCAAAGTTCACATGTGGGTAGAACTTCGGCAACACTGTCTTTAATTTTGCCTGGTTGAAGTTGCCGCCTATGATGAAAAAGCCGTCTGGGTTATTTGTTTGTTGTTCGCTAATTGCGCTGTACAGCTTGCAAAGCACGTCCGTAGTATTTGCACCCAGGGGAATGTAAACCACGACAATAACAATGGTCGTGAACTCCCGCAGCAGATAGAACGGTCGACACTTCACAAACATAAACTCCAACAGCGATGAGCAGTGTTTTGTTACTACTGCAGCATTGTTACACCATTCTTTGTTGACGTACACATACAAGCCCCCACCGCGAGTCTTACCGTGCTGTGTCTCTTTCTGCTCGATAGCAGGTTAGCCCGTGCAGCTGTTTGGCGGAGTCCGGGATGTTGTTGTTTAGCCATGTTTCAGTGAAGACAAACACACAACAATCTCTTGCCTCATGCTGTGTAGTCCGACTGAGTTGGATTGAGTCCAGTTTATTTTCCAGTGAGCGAACATTTGAGAGCATGAGTGTTGGTAGTGCCGGTCTGGTGAGGTTAGCCCTTATGCGTGCGTCAGCGTCGATCAGCGCCGATCAGCATCGCCCTGGCAACCAACGCAAGGCACCTGCACCAACTCTTTACAGGCTGATCGGTCACGGCTGCTTCTCATCAGCACGGGCAGATAAAAACCGCCACCGCGCCATATGAAGGTGAGCTACGTCTCAGACAGCGGACTAATGCTGATCTCTGTTTTCCTTTTTAGATAGCAGCGAGTGACAAACGGACGCCCACTTTTCACGCCACAAGGAGCACAGAGAGCACGAGTCCCACAAGCCACGACAGCCACGCCCACTCTGCACATCTTCTCTCACTTACCTTTTTATTGTAATAAATCCACCCTCCGGGGTTTTTCCACTAGCCTGTCTTGTTGCGTGATTCTTTACCCGTGACATCTGGTGTTTGTGAAGAATCACCAACAGGTTTGTGCAGCCCCATTAAAACACAGTTTTTTTCTTTTTCCCCTGTTGTCTGTTTCAGCGGAGAGCGGTGCGCCTTTTCCCATGGAAGAGATGGAGGAAATCCTGCAGCGTCTTACCGAGGTGAGCGTCCGCCAGCAACAGATCGTGGAACACCTGACCACCCGGCAGAGCAGGACGGATGAGGAGCTCGCAGCTATCCAGGGCCACGCCGCACAAAACGTTCCGCTGCCCGATCCCCGAGCGCAAGTCACCCGCCTACTACCGAAGATGACCGCAGATGATGACATTGAAGCGTTTTTGATACTTCTCCCTGCCGCCTGCTGTGGCTGAGGAGTACCTAGAAGTAAAGCACGCGATCCTCGCCAGGCTGGGCCTCTCCCCCATCTGTGCCGCCCAGCAATTCCATGAGTGGGAGTACCACACCCGGGTGCCAGCCCGTGCTCAAGCAGCGGAGCGGACTCGTATCGCACAACACTGGCTGCTCAAAGGGGAACCCACCGCAGCGTAGGTCGTCGAGCGGGTGGTCATCGATCACCTCCTACGAGCCCCACCGCGGTCTCATCATCAAGCAGTGGGGATGAGGAACCCCACCACCGTCCTCAACCTTGTGGAGGCGATCGAGCTGGCGGACGCCGTCCAACACCGGGAGGTGGGGAAAAGAGCGCAGCCATTTCCCCGGAGGGTGGTACAGGAGCGACGCTCGCAGGAGGGCACCTCACGCGCTGTGAGCAGACCCACGGTTCCCTCGGCCCAGGATGTACCCATGCATACCGCTGGACCCTCGACCCCGCCGCCACGGGCCTGGCTGGCGGTTGCATCGTCCATCAGTGTGTGCCACCTGCCGCTCCGGAGGCGGACGTCGCCGTGGATGGGAGACCCCTGAGGCCGCTGCTAGACTCAGGCAGCGCGGTTACTCTCATACAAGCCGATATCTGTCCGCCCCAGCCCGTCCCAAAGAGCTACCTCCCAATCACGTGCGTCCACGGCAATACGCGGCAAATCCCAGCTTGTCGGGTGACCATCTCCACCGCCCCAGGCACCTGGCCCGTCGAAGCTGGGGTGTTGAAGGATCTGCCAGTACCTGTGCTGCTGGGACGAGATTGGCCAGGGTTCGATCGCCTGCTCACCGCAAACGGCCCCAAGGACCCCGCCGCCGGCCAGCGCTATTGGCTTCGGACAGCAGGACAGATGGTGAGTCCCTCTCTCTATCCACTAACCCTTTCTATGTCTTACAACAGGCTGTGGAGGGAGGAGCGTTCGCCAGGGAGCAGCGAGAGGACGACCGCCTTAAGCACTGCTGGGGCCAAGTACGAGCCATCGACTTTGTCATCTGGAATGGTCTGCTCTACTGCGTCGCCCAGCGGAGGGGGGAGGAAAAGGAGCTCCTCGTTGTGCCCCGGACGAAGACGGAGATCGTCCTGGAGTTGCCGCACACCCATCCCATGGCAGGTCACCTCGGGGCAAACAACACCATACAGCGGATCCGCAACCGGTTCCATTGTCCCGGCCTGGAGGCTGAGGTCAAAGGATACTGCCGTGCCTGCCCGACCTGCCAGAACATGACCCCCAGGACACCTTCCCCAGTCCGCTCATTCCTCTGCCCATCATTGAGGTGCCCTTCGAGCGAATTGGGATGGATCTTGTGGGGTCGTTGCCAAAGTCTGCCCGAGGCCGGTACCCGGAAGCAGTCCCCCTGCGGAAAGCCACAGCGAAGGCCATCACCCAGGAGCTGTTTCTGCTGGCCAGCCGAGTCGGACTCCCTGCAGAGATACTGACCGACCAGGGAACACCGTTTATGTCCCGGATCATGGCTGACCTGTGCAGGCTGCTGCGGGTGAAGCAGTTGAGGACCACTGTCTACCACCCGCAAACGGACGGTCTGGTTGAACGATTCAACCAGACGCTCAAACGGATGCTGCGCCGGGTCGCCGCAGAGGACAAAAGACACTGGGACCTCATGATCCCCTACGACCTATTCGGCATCCGTGAAGTCCCTCAGGCCTCAACTGGCTTCACCCCCTTTGAGCTCCTGTTCGGCCATCAACCCCGGGGGCTCCTCGTCGTCGCACGGGAAGCTTGGGAGCAGCAGCTGGCACCCCACTGCACGGTCGTCGAGCACATCAAGCAAATGAGGGAGCGGATCGACCGGATCATGCCACTGGTCCGGGAACACCTCTCCAAGGCGCAGCAGCGTCACTATAACCGGCCCGCTCAACCACGGGAGTTCCAGTCGGGAGATCGCGTGATGGTCCTCGTCCCCACCTTCGCCTGTAAGTTCCTCGTTTCGTGGCAGGGCCCCTACACGGTGGTCGAAAAGGTCGGGCCAGTCACCTATCGTGTGCGGCAACCAGGCAGGAGGCAGCCTGAACAGCTGTACTACGTGAACCTCCTGAAGAAGTGGAATGGGACCCGAGACCAGCTCGCCGCCCTCAGTCTCACCGACCCCTTGGTTGTTGACATGGACCCCCACCTGTCGGCAGCGCAAAAGGTCGAGCTGCAGCACCTGGTCGGTCAGTTCGCCGATGTGTTCTCCTCCCGGCCAGGGCAGACCGACATGATCCAACATGACATCAAAACGCCCCCGGGAGTCATCGTCAGGCAACGGCCCTACCGAGTCCCGGAGGCTCGTCGGCAGGCTATAGAGGGGGAGATTCAGAAAATGTTGAAGCTAGGGGTTGTCGAGCCATCACGTAGCCCCTGGTCCAGCCTGCTTGTGATGGTACCCAAGCCGGATGGCACCCTCCGGTTCTGCAATGACTTCCGCCGTCTATAAAGTCAATCAAGTGTCTGAGTTGCCTCGGGTAGACGAGCTGCTGGTATATCTCAACCTTGGATCTCACCAAAGGCTATTGGCAAGTACCACTCACGCCCGCAGCCAAAGAGAAGACAGCCTTCTCCACCCCGAGCGGCCACTGGCAGTACCGGACCCTCCCCTTTGGTCTACACGGGGCCCCCGTGACGTTCCAGTGTTTGATGGACATCCTCCTGCGGCCCCACCAAAACTACGCGACCGCGTACCTGTACGACGTGGTGGTGCACTCTGAGATATGGGAAGAGCACCTAGACCGGCTGCGGAGGGTGCTCTCGGAGCTCCGACGGGCTGGACTCACCGCCAACCCCCGGAAATGTCACCTGGCCCTCTCAGAAGCAAAGTACCTGGGGTACCAGGTCGGCCGGGGTCTTATCCGGCCCCCAGAGAAGAAGGTAGAGGCTATCATCAGTGCTCCAAGGCCCTGGACCAAGACCCAGGTACGAGCCTTTTTGGTGTTGGCGGGGTACTATCGATGTTTCATACCTAACCTCTCCTCTCTAGCCGCCCCCCTGACAGACCTGACCAGGAAGGGGCAGCCGGAAAAGGTAGTGTGGTCCCCCGCCACGGAAGAGGCCTTCGCCCAGGTCAAAACGGCGCTCACCTCCTCGCCCCTGCTTCGCGCCCCGGACTTCAGCTGCCCCTTCCTGCTGCAAACGGATGCATCTGACACGGGACTGGGAGCGGTTCTGTCCCAGGTCCAGGGAGGTGAGGAGCATCCCATCCTGAACATCAGCAAGAAGCTGTCCCCAGCCAAGAGAAAGTACACCGCAGTGGAGAAGGAGGCCCTGGCCATAAAGTGGGCGGTCCTGGAGCTGCGTTACTACCTCCTGGGCCGCAAGTTCACCCTGATAACCGATCACGCCCCGCTACAATGGATGGCCCGAGCTAAGGACACCAACGCCAGGGTGACCCGCTGGTTCCTTGTGCTCCAGGACTTCCACTTTGAGGTCCGACATCGAGCCGGGGCGGCCAACGCCAACACAGATGGACTCTCTCGGGTCTGGGCAGCATATGCAGGTCTGTCAGGGGCCGTTCCCCGCCCACCCCGTCTCTCTCCTGTCTTCCCCTTTCATGTCTAGGACCAGGCCGGCGC
>JAZGTJ010016487.1:0-12637 GCA_036877575.1 Botia almorhae
TGATGGAAGTCGTGTAGCATAGCCGTCTTCTAGATCTTAACCCAAAGTTCTGTCTGTGTGACAGAACTTTATACCTGATAACAAATGTGCTAACTTAAACATTTTAGGAAATCCCACAGAGATTTCCTGATGGGAGCACAGCAGGGGGATCCTGTGTGATACCACTGAAACTTCACGAGAACAAGTGGCCAAATAAGATCCCATAGCAAGGGAAACCCTTTGATCATACTGAAACCTCACGAGAAGAGCTAACCAAATGGAATCCCACAGAAACCACACAGAACAAATGTATAGGAGGTTTTGTATCTGTGGGACAATCACAGTGTTATCATACAGTAAAAATACATACATACATACAATCCTTCAGCTTGTTCTAAATAATCTTTTCAAATCTAGTCTATTGTATTGTATAAACTATCAATTATAGTATATATACCCATAATTTTATTAAAAATAAAATAAAAAGATGATTTTCTCCATTCAAAAATGTTATATGGAGATAGTGGGTGTGCTGCATAAATCTTGCACACACCTTTAATTAATCACTCTAATTAATCACTATATTTTGTAATTTCAAACACATTATTGTATTTGGTGAAACAAAACGAAATACATTTTGAAGAATATCCTGTAATCAAATTTACAGTTGATTGGGGGGAGTTTGTGTGTTCACCAAAGTGATTTTTTTTAATGTTCAACTTTGGGTAAAACGCTGTTCTCCTTTTTGTAACGTTTTACCCAGCTGTCCAATCATTGCTGGTCTTCGAATATTAATGTCTATATCAAATGACTTCTCTGAAATACTTCTGTAATGTTAATGTTTGTTGATAGAACAAACTATCTGCAAATATTCAAATTCAAATCAATTTTATTTATGTAGCACTTTTTACAATGTTACATTGCTTCAAAGCAGCTTTACATATAATAAAAAAAATTATAATAAAACACAGAACAAATGTCAGACATATTCAACACAAAATACATGGTATTATTGCAAATAATACGTGTGAGATGTATATTAATAAAGCTTATTAGGCATAGTAGGTTTATAGTAGGTTTATGAATAAAGGGTTGACTGAACCAATAAAACTACAAAATCACTAAGCAAGATATGCCGTTCCAGCTTACATGGAGATGGCATATAAAAAGATAACATCTTATGGGACGGGTATAAGGGAATTGCAATAATACTATAAAATATCAAATACATACATACACAAAATATATACAATAAAAATACCTGAAAATTACACAGTGAGGGAGAATGGAAGAGAATTGGAGACAAAGTGATAACAAAATAGAGGAGTCTTTTGGACTGTTATTTATATAATTTCGCTAGAAGCAACATTAACAATTTACAAAACCTTAAGCCAAGTTAGATGCCTCAACAGTCTCCCAGTAAGCAAGCCAACAGGGCAACATAGGCAAGGAACAGAAACAATGATGTATAGATGAAGAAAAAACCTTCAGAGAAACCGGGGGCAACCGAGAAGGCCAGTTCTCCTCTGGCCTGTTAAATCTGCAATTAGTAACTTTCTTGTATATGAACGGAGTTGATTATAATGATTTATAATTATTTATTGATTTAAAACTGTCACATCTAATTATATCTAACAATGTCATGCACTGAGAAATGTTACCAACAGAAATGGCAACAGAGACAATGTTATTAATTGCAGCTATAACATCACACTGCTGTGACTAGGCAGGGAACAAAATATAGAAACTAACTAGGTTGGAGGTAGGTATGTATAAATTTTAATAATAAATTTACTAAAAAGGTCCATCAAATCCTAATGAGTTGTCTCAGTGTAGGCTATATTAAAGAGATCTTTTATCTAGATTTAAACTGACATAGTGTATCTGCCTCCTGGACAATACTGGGAAGACTGTATCAGAGTTTGGGCGGCAAATATGAAAAGAATCTACCACCAATGCTAGATTTTATGAGAGCAGCTTGCATAGGTATTGAGGAGCTTAACCATTCAGGGCCTTGTATGTAATCAGCAAATTTTTGAAGTTTATACGATGCTTAATAGGCAGTGTGCAGTGTTGACACAACAGGGCTAATATGGTCATACTTGTTAATTGTCATGAGAACTCTCATGCTGCATTTTGAACCTGAAGTTTTTGTATTAATCCGGCATCCACCATACATTTTTGCATTGCAAAAATCAAGTCTTGATGTCATGAATTATTTTTTCTGATATAAAACAGGTGTTGTAGTTTTAATATATTTAGGATTGAAAAATGCAGTTTTACAAATATTGGAAATGTGGTTTTCAAAGGACAAATTGCTATCAAAAATGACACCCAGATTTTGGCTAATGATGTAGGCTTTATAGAGCATTCATCAAGAGTAAGACAGTGGTCTAGGTTGTTCTTTGTGGAATTTTTTGGTCTAGTAAGTAAAACATCTGTTTTGTCTGAATTTAGTAGTAAAAAGTTGCTAGTGATCCAAGTTTTGATATCAACTATGCATTCTGATGACCTTTAGTTTCTGAAATGTTGTTTTAGCTCTGAATCTGATTGGTCCTCGTGCCATGGATGTGTTGTCTGAACTGTCGTACGTGTCTATGACTCCCGAGCACTTTCCCTCTCTGTTCTGTAAGGTGAGTTCTCTGTTTTATTGATCTGGTTCATCACAGGGTTGGTGAGGACACGTCTGCTCACAACTGCTCTTGTGTTTTACAGGAGATGAGCGTAGGCTATGCCAATGGGATCAGAGTTATGAGTATGACACATACAGGAGAGCCTGGCTTCATGCTTTATATTCCTATAGAGGTCAGTTACAGTAACTGTAGGACTGGCAGTGGCCTTAAAGGGATAATTCACCCCAAAATAAAAATTGTTCCATCATTTACTCATCGTCTTGTCATTCCAAACCTGTACCAACTTTTTGCTTTTGATAAACGCAAAAGATATTTTGAAGTACATTGGTAGCTAAACAAGAAGGGCACCCATTGAACACAAAACCACTTTCTTAAAATAGGCATTTCTCAAAATATGTTGTTTTATGTACCTCAGAGGCAAAGTCAGACAGGTTTGGAAAAACATGAGATTGAGTAAATGATAAAAAATGTTTATTTTTGGGTGACCTGTTTAATCCAAGACCTTCTGATTAAACCATATACATTACACCAAACATTCTTCATTTGCAGAGTGTGCTGTATTACAGTTACCGGTTTCCCCTTTGTTTTCTAGTATGCGCTGCACGTATATAATGAAGTAATGTCGGTGGGGCAGAAGTATGGCATCCGGAATGCTGGTTACTACGCCTTGCGCAGTCTGCGGATTGAGAAATTTTTTGCCTTTTGGGGGCAGGATCTAGATTCCTTCACCACCCCGCTGGAGTGCGGCAGAGAGTTCCGTGTCAAATTTGACAAGGTCCAGTTTCACTTTTTATACCTCCCTCATTCTGTCATGAGTTTTGGACTTAGTTTAATCACTTGCAATATGTTGATGCCATACTGAAAGCTAATGGTTTCTGTTTCTTACTGAACATGTTTTCTTCATAAAAAGCTTTTCTTTCATTTAATGTTCTTTCTCCAGCAGATTCAGCTAACAAACCTGCATAAGAGTCACGCTCCTCCGTTTCCGTTGCTGAAATTATTAGTAGTTTACCCAAAAATAAAAATTTACAAATAGAGGACATAGAGCAGTGGTTCCCAAATTTGGGGGGGGGGTCTGGGGGTGCTGCGGAGGTATGATAAGGCTAGGCTAGTGTACAGCCGATTTTTATAGAGATTCGAAAGAGATAAATGGCCGAAAATATATGCCACGCCGCCTGACAGTATTCACCGCGCACCGCTCAATGTCTGACGCTCTGCTCAATATTCTGCTCTATGAATGTGCCTTCCATTGAGTTGCTCACGGCCCATGTGAATGCTCTGCTCGTGTATCGGTAATGCTCAACGGAAAAGTCAGCTCAAATAACGCGCGGACAGAAAATGTCTGTGTACTTGTTCCTGTTTGCAATAGCGTCGCATACAACATGCTGTACAACCGCAAAAAGACCTTGGAAGAAACCAGGCTTAGCCAAGAGTTCTTCTCTGGCATGTTAAATCTGCAATCCATAACTTTTTGGTAACGAGGAAAGCTAATAATTAGGATTTATAAATTTATAATAATTTGAAAATTTTGGTATGATCTGGTGTCAGTGTTACGGTGGAGGCTCCAGCCTTATCTCCCCTGTGCCACCAGAGAAAACCATCTCCTGAAAACTAACCGGAACCACAAAGACTACACTTCCCATCATGCACCTCACCTGCCGCTGATCACTTCCTGCTCTACACCTGATCCTCATATACTCCATATAAACTGGACTCAAACTCAGTATCTGTGCAGCAATTCTGAGCGTTTTTCCCGTTATTCTCTGATTGCCTTTTCGTGTATTACTTTGTTATTTGATTGTTTGCCGCTTGCCTTTTTGACCTGGATTGTATTACCGTTTTGATCCTCTGCTGCCTGCCCTGATTTGGATTGTTATATCGCCTCTGATTGTTTGCTGCCTGTCCCGATTCACGCCTGTTTATCATTACGCTCTCTGTTTTGCCTCTGATATATCTGTTTACCGTGTATGACCTTCTGCCTGTTCGACTATCCTAATAAACGTACCGCAAATGGATCCAAACACCTCTGACTCTTTGTTACAGAAGACTTCGCCATATCCAGATCCAGTGGTATTATCGCAGTTGTATTCCGAGATGTCAATGCAGGCCACCCAGATTGCTGTCCATCAACACTAGCTCAATCGTCTCTCCACTCTCACAGAGAAACTGGCTAAGGCTTTGCAGAGCGTGTGACTCCTGACCCCGGAACCAAGCACCGCAATCGCAGCCGCACCAACCACACTGCACACTACAAGCCCGGTAAGCCCACCTAGCCTTTCCCGAAAAGTTTGATGGTTCTCCAGCAAAATTTAAGGGGTTCCTACTACAATGTTCTTTGTTTGTTAATCAACAACCCTCTATATATCCCTCTGACTCCAGTAGGATAGCCTTTGTGCGTTCTCCACTTATGGGTAAAGCATTAGATTGGGCTACCGCAGTGTGGAGAGTGGACAGATCCATATTCCCTACCTTTGAGATCTTCTTGTACCACTTTCGTGAGGTGTTCGATCACCCAGCAGGAGGTAGGAGCCTGGGAGAACAATTATTGACCCTGTTTCAAGGCAAACAAACCACTTCAGAATACGCCCTAACCTTTCGCACCCTGGCAGCACAACCTAACTGGGTTGAAGACACCCTCAAACTCCTGTTCCACAGAGGGCCGAATCCTGACCTTCAGTCCGAACTGGCCTGCAGGGATGAGGGAAAGGATCTGAAGGACTTTATTGATCTTGCCATCCAGGTAGACAATCTCTTACGCTCATGACAGTCCTCAGCCATGTCTCCATTATCTCAGCAGAGACATATCACTAAACCAGAACCTATGCAGTTAGGAGTTACTCGCCTTGCTCAAGAGGAACAAGCTCGCAGAATCCTTCATAACCTCTGTCTGTATTGTTGGGGATCAGGCCACATCAAAACGTCATGCCCTGTACGTCACCCCAGTGACCGACTCTTAGTAAGTGCAACCATGACTACTTCTGTTCATCCCACAAATTTAATTTTACCAGTCACCTTAACTTTTGCAGACAAAACATTAACCTGTATGGCATTAATTGATTCAGGAGCAGCAGAAAATTTCATCTCTCTGGAGTTCGCCCTCAGAAATCACATTGCTGTGACTCATTCTGGTTGCTCCCTAACAGTGGAGGCGTTAGACGATTGCCCTTTGGGCAATGGGAGTGTCCAGAGAACCGTTCACAAACTCAAGTTGTCGATTGGGGCCCTACAACAGTGAACTCCATTTATATTCGATCAGCTCACCTCATCATACCATAATCCTCAGTCTGCTCTGGCTTTGTCCGCATGAACCACGGTTGCGTTACCTTGAAGGCTCCAGCCTGTTATCCACCGCACCACCAGAGGGAACCATCACCTGAATATTAACCGGAACCACAAAGACTACACTTACCATCATGCACCTCACCTGCCACTGATCACTTCCTGCTCTACACCTATTCCTCATCTACTCCATATAAACTGGACTCAAACTCAGTGTCATCGCGAAGTCTTGACTTGCCTCATTGCGGCAATTCTGAGCGTTTTCCCCGTTATTGTCTGATTGTTATTGTCTGCCTTTCATGTATTACTTTGGATTGTCCCTGTTATTTGATTGTTTGCCGCTTGCCTTTTTGACCTGGATTGTATTACCGTTTTGATTCTCTGCTGCCTGCCCTGATTTGCTTTGTTATATCGCCTCTGATTGTTTGCTGCCTGTCCCGACTCACGCCTGTATATCATTACGCTTTCTGTTTTCCCTCTGATCTCTTTACCGTGTATGACCTTCTGCCTGTTCGACTATCCTAGTAAACATTCTGCAAATGGATCCAAACACCTCTGACTCTCCGTTACAGTCAGATGTTTGTCAACTGAGAACTGTTTAAACAGAGATGTCAATGAAGGCATTATGTTATTAATTGCTACAAGCTATAACATCAAACTGCTGTTACAAGACAGTGTGTAAATTCTATTTGTAAAGTTTAGCTGGAGTAAAAGTTTTGCAGGGTACAAGCAACCATGCAGACATGCAGCAAATAGATTATGGATAGAATGATAATAGAGTTTATAACATATTTTGATTGAAAAATTTTCATTTTGGCTGAACTATCCCTTTAAAAGTCCCAAGATTCTAAGCATTAAACTTTAGTGTGTATACCACACATCAGTCTTGTTATTTAATGTTTTTATTTTTCTGAGCAATTGAGTTTTTAAAATACCATAGACTTATATTGAAAGAAATATATATTATATAGTGACCAAAACATCAGAGAGACGTGGGGTGAAGTTCTTTTGACTGAAAAAACATGCCAGACATACCAGACGCTTATCTGTGTTGTGTGCACTGGTCTGCTTTTCACCGCTGAAAAAGGAAATTAAATTCAGTGGTTGTTTTTGTCCTTTTTGTCTCTTTATTGTTATTTTCCCTTTGCTTTATATATCTATATTCTTAATGTGTCTGTTATATCACAGGACACAGACTTCCTGGGCCGGGAAATCCTGCTGCGACAGCGCATGGAGGGTGTCACACGGCGCTTCATTATGTTGGTTCTTGAAGAGCATGACACAGAGCTGGATATCTGGCCCTGGTGGGGGGAACCCATCTATCGCAGTGGCCAGCTGGTTGGCGTAACCACCAGCAGCGCCTACAGCTACACATTAGAGCGACACGTGTGTCTGGGCTTCGTTAGCCCCACAAACTCAGACGGTACACCAGCCATGGTCACACCCGACTTCATTAACCGGGGCAACTATGAAGTGGACATCGCAAGGCAGAGATTTCCAGCTAAAGCCAAACTCTATCCTTTCAGCTCGCTCTTCGCTCAACAGAAGCGCCGCAAGGATGACATGGAGCTCAGCAACTTCCAGAGCAAGTGAAGATGATTCGGGCAATAGTACTGAATCCCAGAGGTCTGCACTTTCACTCTCTGTACACCACATGATGTTTGTATTCATGATCACTCGTGATTGCAGTGTTGTTTCCTGCTGACTCTCTGTTTGCACAGCTTATGAATTTATAAAACAAATGTAGTGTTTAAGTCTCTCAGTTTTGCCAACTGAAGTAGCATTTGTTTGGCCTGGGCATTACAATTCATTTGAAAGAATAATTGCATACAAGCATTATTTGTGCACGTTTTTGTGTGTAAATGGTCCCTATTTTAAACAACATTTTACATTTGTTTTTTAAGAGCACTTGGGTTTTTTATATAAGACCAGATTTTCACTAAACAACCACCATTTGTCTAAAACTGTGGTTAATTTAAAATCATTGAAAACTGGGAACATTAACGTTGTGTTACTTTGTGACACTTTATAACACATCTATAACACACTAAATGAGGAGGGACATTAAATATTTAGGAATTTAAGTTTAAATTTAAGAATAAACTGACAGCCTGATACAGTAGTGATGGGTTTATAAAGTGCCTTGCAGCATTTCCTGAAATGTTTGGGCCAGTATGTTCATCTTTTTCTCTGTAGATGTAGACGTTGTCTGTGTTTAGACTAAATTACATCTTTTGTCACATGAATCAATACAATGTTTGTATTTTCATGGCATATGCTGGCATGTTTGTGAGACAGTGCAGATGCCAAAACTGTTTAGACGTAAATGCACAGATGATTGTGCAATCAAAAAGGTTTATTTGAAAACACAAAGTCAGTTATAAAAACATTTTAAAATATTGTTTCTCATATATTCCTGAGCATCTGTTATGGCACTGAGAATTACACATTGTACATCATTTCTTAGTCAAAAGCAGCCTATTTTCAGCATGTATAAGAACAACTGTTTCAATATCTGAAATTTTTGTTTGCATCACTCCCCAGAAATAAACTATTATACAGATATTTTCAGGAAAACACATCCAGGTCACATTTTACAGTGAAGTGTAAACATAAAGACATTTAAGATTTGCATAAATCTTAAACAGTTTTACAGTGCATTCAGAAAGTATTCAGACCCCCTTAAATTTTTTTCAAATTTGGTATGTTTCAGCCTGCTACTACAATTGTTTAAATTCTTTTTTTTTCAATATAAACTAATTACCCTGTAATGACAAAATTAAAACAATTTTAGAAACGCCTGTAAATGTATTTAAAAGGAATAACTGAAATATCACATTCACATAAGTATTCAGACCCTTTACAACAACACATGAAATTTAGCCCAGGTTCCTCCCATTTCTCTTGATCATCGCTGAGATGTGTCCAGAGATAAGTCCACCTGTGATATTAAATTGAATTGGACATAATTAGGAAAGGCAGACACTTCTCAGTTAAAGGCCTGGCCGCTGAAAATGCCAGGAAACTGCCTGCAGAGTTCAGAGACAGGAGGAGCTGGTCAGTCGGTGATCACTCTGAATGAGCTCTTAAGAGTCTGTGGAGGTGGGAGAAAGTTCCAGAGGGTCAATCATCACTGTTAGCCATCCACCGATATGGGCTTTATGGAAGAGTGGCTAGACGGAAGCCTATCCTCAGTTCAAAACTCATAAAAAAGCCCCTTTGGAGTTTGCAAAAAAGAACCTCTCCGACTGTGAGGAACATTTATTTGTTCTGATGAAACCATGATCGAACGGTTTGGCCTCAATTCTAAACACGTCTGAAGGAAACCAAGCACCGCTCATCACCTGTCCGATGCCATTCCAACAGTGAAGCATGGTAGTGATAGTATCATGCTGTGGAGCTGTTTTCAGCAACAGGAACTGGGAAACTGGACAGGGTTGAGGGAAAGCTTAATGGAGCAAAGTACAGAGATATCCCCAGTAAAAACCTGTTTTACAGAGCTCAGGACCCTTAGACTAGGCAGAGAGTTCACCTTCCTACATGACTATGACCCTAAGCACTCAGCCAGGACAACACAAAAGTGTCTTAGGGACAACTCTGAACATCCTAGAGTGTCCCAGGCAGAGCCCTGACTCAAAGGTGCTTAAACTAAGTATTGAGAAAAGTATCTGAATACTTACGTAAAGGTGATATTTTGTTTTTTACCTTTTACAATTTACAGACTTTTAAAATTCTGTTTTCACTGTCATTATGGGGTAGATGATTGTAGGTTTATAGTAAAAGAAACACAAGGAATTTAAACGATTGTAGTACCAGGCTGTAACATAAAACTGAAAAACAAAAGTCCACAGGTTTGTGATCTTAAAGAGTGTGTGTTGGCTTGTAATAGAAGATCAGTTAAATATACAGGAGCTAACCTGTTTTAAGCCCTTGTAAGTAGCAATATCTTGTAATGCGGAACTTGACAGGTAGGCAGTGTAATGCTGGTAAAATCAGGGTTATATTATTTTCTGGTCTGGTAAAGTTCTTTTGGAGTAAAATATGACGTGCTCATGACCGATGTTCTTGACCAACTTTATGAATCCAACACCTAATGAAGATGGTTATACATCTGTAATGAATTGTATGAGATTTGAACCTGTCCAGTTTTTTGACTGGTTGTTGTTTATCAAAAGGGTTTGTTAAAAACAAAGTCACTGATGATTTAGTCTGTCAGAACTAAAAAGACCAGATGTGCACCTTTGTGCTCTGATAAATTATCAGGTAACTGGACATATTAAGATAATTATTCTCTCCACCATGCCAGCCCTTGTATTTATAGTATATATTGTACAAATGTTTGATAATATTCATAAATAAAAATATTTTAATATTAAAATATTAAAAAGTTTTTGACATGTAAACAGATAAGGAGAGGGTGTCCAAAGGAAAGCTCTGATACATGCCCCAATAAGACACAACAAACATAAGGCAAGAATAGTTCAATGATGGGAGTAGATGATACATACAAACTCATTGGCTGTAGGTTACATGGAAGGGTCAATCAGCTCGTGTTGATACACAATTGGCTGGCAGTTCACATTACCAGCACCTATCAGCCTGCGCCTCTTTTGCATTCAGTTGTGATGAAACTTCAACTTTCATTGTCATTATTACAACATTTAATGTTTGATAAATTAAACTGTGACAAATCTTATCTGTCAGTGTTCCATGTTTTTTATTCTTGTCTTTTATAGTGAGGAAAAAATTATTTGATCCCCTGTTGATTTTGTCATTTGCCCACTGACAAAGCAATGATCAGTCTATAATTTTAATGGTAGGTTTATTTTAACAGTGAGAGACAGAATACCAACAAAATAATCCAGAAAATCACTTTAAAAAAGTTATACATTGATTTGCATTTTAATGAATGAAATAAGTATTTGATCCCCTATCGATCAGCAAGATTTCTGGCTCCCAGGTGTCTTTTATACAGGTAATGAGCAGAGATTAGGAGCACTCTCTTAAAGGGTGTACTCCTAATCTCAGTTTGTTACCTGTATAAAAGTCACCTATCCACAGAAGCAATCAATTAATTAGATTCCAAATGCTCCACCATGGCCAAGACCAAAGAGCTGTCCAAGGATGTCAGGGACAAGATTATAGACATACACAAGGCTGGAATGAGCTACAAGACCATCGCCAAGAAGCTTTTTCTACTGCTGCGTTATTTTTTAAGTTGAACAGAGCCTTTAACTTTTATCCTTTAACTTTACTACATTTCAAAGTCAAATCTTTTTACTCAACTACATTTTGTGAAATCAGTCGTTCCTTGTTATTTATGAGTGGGATAAAAACTTGTTGAGCACATGGCAAGCCACCAATCAGGGTGCACTCTGTTTTGAACTTGCTTTGGTTGCCGCTAGTTCAGCGTTAGTGCAACAGCATAACATTTTGAGAGTGCCAGTGAATTCATAAATGATGGAAGAAACTCCTGACTCTTAACTTGCCACAACACCCGTGGCCTTATTTGCGTGATTTGTTTGGAAGTCGTATAAAATAAGAATCCTTCATTTTCAGTTGCCGTCTCTGCCTGCCTTGGCCCTGTAAAATTTCTTCTTACAAGAGTTCTTAAAATCTAAGGAAACACGTAGATGTAAGCCATTTTCATTCTGGTGGTCATTGCCATTTTTGAGGGCAATTCTGAGTGCTCCAGTGTTGTGAAATTACAATCAACGATCAATCGATGTTAATACTTTATAATGGAATATAAATTCTATTTTGACCTAGTTTTGCATGCAGTGTATGATACTTACAGTTTTTTCCAATTGCTAACACAGAATTTTTCAAACTAGTCTGGTTTTATCAAAATACTTAACACAATTCACAAAACCCCACACCCAAACTGCAAAATACCTCATATATCCTGCAAAATGAAGCACTGCAACCGAAACTACACATAGCATTATCAAAATTAAACTTTTGCATGAAATGGCACACACTTCATTCATTTTAACACATTTTTGCCTAACCAACTACACACTGTTGGGCATAATGAAAAGCACCCCCATCTTTAGTATGCTTTGCCATAATACTAAAATATGTATCAGATTGTTTACATGCAAAGAAATATTTGCAGATACACACACATGCTGTTGCAACTTTTTTTTTTTTGTTTACTGTAGTAAACAAGTCAGTGCAACATATGCACAGCAGACATATTTACATGGGACTGAACAAAAATATTCTTACAAAAAACAGTAAACTGAAAAAGAAAATTTTAGAAAAAATGTATTACAGTAAAAAAAAAGAGGCAAGAAAAATAATTAGGCAGAATCTTGCCGCTCAGCCGGGTCTGGCCACAACGCCTCGTCAACATCACAGGCAATATCTTCCCTTGCCAGACATCGAGGGAAGAAGCGCCTTGAGTGCCTTATCCATCCCTGAATTGCACCCACATCAATCTCATCACATGCCTCTTCCATGGCCTTCACTAGAGGCATGCGCACAAAGGGCTGCCATGCCTTCCACCGCCATGCCGAAAAGAACTCTTCTATGGGGTTCAGAAATAGTGAGTATGGTGGGAGGTATTGCACGAGAAATGTTGGGTGGTCAGCGAACCAGTTTCGGAATGGGGCTGCACGATGAAAGCTCACGTTGTCCAATACTACAACGTACCGGTTTCTTTGATGGTCTGCATCATTCATATGCTCTGGTGGTATGAGAATGTTGTGAAGTCTGTCCAGAAATGTGAGAATATGGGCTGT
>JAZGTJ010016490.1:1281-12635 GCA_036877575.1 Botia almorhae
GTTTTACAACATGTCAGGATTCACTCACTGTCATAATCATACTGTAGACTTAATACTGTCCAGTGATGTGAATGTTATTGATAATAATATTCTGCAGCAGAGTAAAGACATTTCAGACCATTATCTGTATGTTCTGTATTTACTTATGGTGACAAAATCAGTTTCCTGCTATAAATACAGTAGAATAAAAAATTCTGCCACTAAAGATTGTTTTATGAACTTCTTTTCTAAAACCCCTTTTCTAAAGAAATTTCTAGTTTAGGAAATTATTTTAAAACCTTTACCTGTATGCAATCAGGATTGTCTTTTGTAAAATATTATGTATTTAAAAACTAGAAATATTTAAAAAAAATAATACAATATTTTTATTATATACATTTTTAATAATCAATCAGAGAAATAAGGCTACAATGAGAATTGATGTTCCGGCATTGTATGAAGTTATTTGTTTTTGGTATAATCCAAAATTTTAAAGTAAAACTTGACAATGTTGACGTAAGTTTGACAATGTTTTTACATGAGTTTTCTTTTGGGGGGGCCACAAAAGGATTTACCTTAAACAAGGATTTACCTCCTGCTGAAAAAGTTTGAGAACCACTGGCCAACATGCCACATGTAGCCTATCCAAATGCAGATAAAAACTGGGTGAGACTGGGTTTTAAAAACAGTTCAATTGGATTCATGGAGAATCTGCAAAATCTGAAGATTGAGGAGTCAATGATCACTCAAGCCAAACACAACTGAAGTTATCAGAATACTGAAAGTGTTGTTTCCTGTTCACATAGAGATTCTTCAAATCAGTGTGGATCTGAATTACTGTTTACTCCGCACTCTTCCATACCTTGAATGAGTGTTTTGGCAGAATTCCTGTTGGCTTGTGTACTGTGTGTGTGTGTGTGTGTGTGTGTGTGTGTGTGTGAAGGGCTTCAGTTCTTCACTAAACCAGCAGTGGCAGTATGAATGGGCCAGCTGTCTGTGTAACTGTAGGCTACTGTAAATGATCCTCTGGACAAAACCAGAGCTCTGCTGTTTCTGACATCCATACTAACTACCTGTTATGAACACTAGTGTTTTCATAGAGTCATTTTCATTCCATTTCTCATTTAGTTAGATAACCATAATCAGCTGTCAAATGTACTTTCACTTCACTAACATTAATAACATCTTCAGACGCTGAAGTGTAGCAACCATTCTGAAGAAAGTGTAGTAATGCAGTAATTTTGTGTAATGCAGTAACATGCAGTAATATTTCCAGTGGCGTTTTAACACAGAAAATGTCTGTAGGCTCCGCCCAGTGTCACCGAGAATCTCAGACACCGAGGATTTCAGACCACCGGTTAATAGTTTGAGGGGAAGCGCAGCTCCGCCCCGCGATCGACTGACGCGGAGAAAAAGTTCCGCTTCCTTGCGTCAGGCTGTGAGGAGAATGGCGTAGCGGGCTCGTAAGAAGATAGTTTACCGTTAAAGTGAGTCGTGGAAACAACCGCTTCGCCGGAGAACGGCACTGCGTGTAAAGACAGCGTCAACTTTAAGAGCGTTACAGTGTGACGCGCTGCGCTTGTGGTGGGTGGCGTGGCTCGCGCGCGCGCGCGCGCGGCAGTGAAACGGCAACTCTCGCGCCTGACTGGAGAACCGCTGTATCTGCGTCCGGCGGATCTGAACGGATGAACAGCGCGAATACGCGTTGAATAAGATGCTCGTCACGGGCGTGACGGTACGATTCTGGCCGATGGATCCCGCGGCCTCACTTCACAGACTTTAGATAATTGCGAGCGTCGAGGAGCAGCAAGCACGCAGTCATTTGAGGAGATCTATGTTTTGTTTGTATGTGTACTTTGCTGTATTACACGTGTGATGGCCCTCAGGTTCAGAAGACCGTGGGTGAGCGTGATCGTGGGGGTTTTTTTGGGCTTCACAGCCGCGTCCTGGCTGGTCGTGCCCAGAGTCGTGGAGGTAAGTGTAAAGAGCAGAAAATCCTCGATGTGTTCCTACCACAGTAACGCCAGGAGTAAATTTTTAACCGCGCGCAGTACCTCCTTTACTAATGTGAGGCACAAGGAGCAAGGTAAACAAACTCTTATCTCCAGCCAGGACGGCAGTGATGAAGGTGAAGAGGGGCTTTACAGGTCAGAGAACCGCAGTGGCAGTAGAAGAGGACCTCGACCTCCAGCCAGAAGCTTTCTGTATGTGGGGGTCATGACAGCCCAGAAGTATTTGACATCTAGGGCTGTGGCTGCCCACCGGACGTGGAGCTCCAGCATACCTGGCAGGGTGGAGTTCTTCTCCAGCGAGGGCTCTGAGAAGGTCCCCCTGCCCGCTCCAGTGCCTGTCATCTCTCTGGCAGGGGTGGATGACTCGTATCCACCACAGAAGAAGTCTTTCATGATGCTAAAGTACATGCACGATCATTACCTGGATACATTTGAGTGGTTCATGAGGGCTGATGATGATGTCTACATTCAAGGTAAACACGAGAAGTGACATTTCTTGTGTTTAGGCATTGTAATAAAAATGATACATTTATTGAAGACATTTCAATAAAGCCATATAAAGCAAAAATATAATAGAAATAACAAAGGATTGGTTTAAAATCAGTGTTTTTTTAAATAAAAAATATAAGTGAGCAAACTAAAAACTGTCTGTACATGCTGAACATAATGTCAATGCTAATTACATTGGTAGGATATAATTTATATTTATATGTAACTTAAAAAGGATGTATTTTTGACATTACAAACTGTATAATTAATTGTCAATAGTATTGAAGTGAACATATGATTGCAATATTTGTATGCATCATAGTAGCATTTGTGTTATGCCTTTAAGGAGATTAAGTAAAAACTGTATTACAGTAAATGTTTTACAGTAGTAAGTCAAATTTAATGAAATTAACATTTATTAAAATATCTTTTTGGGGGTGGTAAAATGTGACATGAACACGCTTTGTGATGACAAATGAACTTTATTTCTGGATATGTGATTGAAATGACATGTCAATGATGTTTTAGTTGCTGTAGGTCTGTTTCTCTTGATCTTTTCTTTCTCTCCTTCTGCAGGTGAGAAGCTGGAGTCCTTCCTTCGCTCTCTGAATAGCAGTATGCCACTGTATCTGGGTCAGACCGGTTTGGGCACCACAGAGGAGTTTGGAAAGCTGGCGCTGGAGCCTGGAGAGAACTTCTGCATGGGTGGTCCAGGGATGATCTTCAGTCGGGAGGTTCTTCGCAGGATGGTGCCCCACATCGGGGCGTGTCTCAGAGAGATGTACACCACACATGAGGATGTGGAGATCGGACGCTGCGTCAGGCGTTTTGGAGGGACGCAGTGTGTCTGGTCATACGAGGTAACATTGGTTAACATCCTCTTGTGGTATTTGGGTAGAAGGGGCTGAACTGTGCTCAGACTTTGCAAGCTGTTTCAGATTTCATCTCAGTGTTAATGTTTGTTTTCTGCGCTCTAATGACCTTTTCTTCAGTGTCGTTTTGTAATCTACTTTGAAGGTTAAATGTGACAATATGAAGATTTATTGCTGATATAAATATGTTTAATGCTGCTATTGCTGATCAATTATCAGTAAGAAAAAATGTTTCTAACTTATGTTTAGTTAATCTAGTTGGAGCAGTTCTGTCTGATGTTTAAAATCATGTCACACAAATACTGTAGTAAAATGGTACAGGAGAATCTCCACTGGTTCACAGTATATGTCGTCACACCTTCCTGTTTAATCATTGTAATTATTGCAGTTGTGGTTGGCACAGAGAAGGTCTAACTGCTCAGATGGGTGATTGTATGTCATACGTTATCATTTGGTAAACACATCCATTAATGTGATAACTTGTGTGCATGTTTTTATATCATCCCATTTTGATTGTCAGTAAATGCAGGAATGCTTTTGTTTTCTGAGGGATAGAATCTGTAGCTAATGAAAAAAGCATTAACTAAATTTATATTCCTCAAAACAAATTAGCCTGAGACAAATGCCTTTAGCTTTCAGAGCTCACAACCTATAGTGTTGAGTACAAAACTCAGCAGTTGGCCTAAAGAACAGATAATTCATATGAAAGTAAGTGACTGGTGATCTGCAGGTTGTTCTGTGTCATTGTTACTGTCATAAGAAATGGTAAGATTCGCCATTATATAGTTAGATATATTGACAGAAAGTATCAAGTCCCATAAGAGTTGAGGTTACATTAAAACATTACACAGCATGTAAAGCGCAAGCACAGTCTGATGCTAAATGGTTGCTGAGAATTATTTAATGTTTTATTAATTTCAACACATTACTCATCAAGTGTAACAAACCTGCAGGTCCAGAGATCTCACAAACCCAAACACAATGTATAATTTCACTGCCAACAGAGATAAGGAGAGCAGCATCTGACCAATGACAACGTGTCGCCATCTTGTGCCTGCAGATGCTTATGTGATTCTTGCAGTAGCACATGATTAGCGGCTGTGGGCCTTCATATATCTGAATAAGTTTAGAGCAATTTAGGGATGTGACGGTGAAGAGATTTTCCCACTGTTAATCGACGTGTGACAACTCTGGTAATATTGGTATCACCGGTTGGCTGATGAATGCCCGTGCAGCCATGAGCAGTTTACTTTCACCTTTGAATTAGCGGCAGTTGCTTGAATGGTCGGTTTAATTCTTAATGAAAAACAGAACAGTAAAACAATAGTGACACTCACAGATACGTCAAAAAATTAGAATCTCATGAAGGTCAATATTTTTTGTCACTCAGTTCAGAAACCCATATATTATATAGATTTATTACATAGAGTGAAATATTTCAAGCCTTTATTTCTTGAAATTGTGATGATTTTGGCATACAAATAAGGAAAACCCAAAATTCTGTGTCTCAGAAAATGAAACCATAAGACATAAGACCCAGCAGCCATAAGACCTTTCTGGGACAGAGCCAGCAGCTGCTCACCGGGACTCAGGCCTTCAGATGAGTGTTCAAACACCTCCATAAATTGTTGCAGGAATAAGTCAAAGGTAGGAAACATCGATCCATCTGTTCTCCATACAGCTGTAGCCCAATCCAGGGCCTTCTCTGTCAGGAGAGAGCAGACAAACACGATACAGCTGCTCTCCATAGGGTAGAGAGCAGGCTGCTGGGATACAAAAAGGGAGCATTGCAACAAAAACCCCTTGCATCTCGCCGAATCACTGTTAAACTTCTCAGGGAAAGCTAGACACGGACTCAGCGGGGAAGACATAGCGGGTGACTGGGAGCTGATGGTGTTGCGGTCATTGTGGTTGGGGATAAATCTGTGCTAATACTCTGGTGATGGCTCCCTCTAGCGACGTGGAGGAGGCGGAGCAGTAGCCTCCTCCGTAACAAAGTGTATGTCTTGTGTTTCTGTTATACATTAAGTTTTAGCAAATGTCCATCATGTTAAAAACACAAAGATGTGCGGCTGCTTCTTCACTCAGCAGCCCTGTAGATGGATTCTTTTGAAAGCGTTCATCCCACCAGCTGCCCTCAAAGGATGAGCAGAAACATGTTAGTTAGGTGGCGCATACTGTTCAGACATGTCAAATGTTTTCCTTGTGTGCGCTTATTTCAAAGAATATAAGAGGCAGATATTATGTGATTATTTCAGCTCAACATTCAGAACAAGCTCTGAATCCTTTCATAAAGCAAAAACAATCCATAAATCTGTGCTCTAATCTGTTTGATCACATGATGAAACCTGTAGGCTCTTTGTGTTTGTCAAGCATAACTGAACCTGACTCATCCTGTCAGATTTAAAATGTATTGCTGCTTTGCATTTTTTTGTTTTACATAATGTTAAGCATTTTACATGATTTTACATAAAATCGTACATAATGTGAACCTGTTTTTGCGAAATTTGGTATGTAGCATCTAGAGACATACCTGATAAAAGTTACAGAAATCATTGTGATACCTCTTATCGTTCTCGTGCAACGTGTCTACGAATTTTTCAGCGAGTATCCGATGTTCCATGGTTGGCCATTTTGGGCATAGACTATTTTCACTTTGGTTATTCAACAAACGCAATTGCGTATCATTATGAAACTTGTGGTTGTTCATCATCCATAGTCTGAGATAAACTGCTTTTGGGGGTTTGGGGGCGGGGTTTGGGGGCAGTTCCACCTAGTGGTCAAAAGATATAACAATTTACAAAAATGCTTATAACTTGATTGAAATAACATTATGTAACTTCCTGTCCGCCATGTGGAATTACATTGAAAAACATTTTTTTCAACGCTTGTCTGACTTGCATATAACTTGGTGTAGCATCTACAGACACTCACAGTTATGGAATTTGTATCAGCTGCTCAAATCTTTCTTTTATACTGTGTCAATGAATTTGACGGAAACATACAAAATGGACTTCAGGCTGTGTTTTGAGTATTGACTTAAAACTTGTAAGTGCCATTGTCACACCATACTGATAGCACCACCTACTGGTCTTTTACTGCCATTGATGGACTTGACCTGTAATTGCTCCTTGCAGCTATATTTTTAGTGTTGTTTGTGTAATGTCTTTTGACCATGTGAAGCCAAACACACTGAAATAGTGACAAAATGGTGTTAACAGTGATGCAAAGCTCATGACAAATGAAAAGTAAAGAAGAGACATGAAACATTTAATTTAGATTCTGTGCAAGCATTTGCATAGCACATTTACCATACAGATGATGGACATCTTGCTCAGCTACTTGTGTACTGCAGTCCTGCACTGGAGATATGGTTTAATAAGCTTGTGGTAACGATAAGTCTTTAATCAATCGTTCTCATTGTGGGCAGCACTAATACAAGAGCTGGTCAACACAGCAGATTCAACGGGGCCCGTGGTGCAGACATTGTTTATCAAGCAGCTCAGATAGGAACTGATATGGCTGTACGTCACTGATTCACATATGAACTGATGTTCAAAACAGACCAATGACGGCCTAGTGTGCATGGCCGTGTCGCTCAGTGAGCATGTAGGGTGCACAGTTATTGGCACAATTACAGCCGTTATTGGCACAGTTACACTAGGAAAACTGGGTATTTAAATGTTTGTGACGAAGCTCAGACTTACAGGGCCATACATAAATTAGTAACATAATTAGTGTATTGCATGACAATACACAAATAAGACACAAAGTTAAACATAGGTTGGGGGCAGTGATATTAAAGTGACATTAAAGGCATATGTGCTATCATGCTATTATGTATGCAATACCAAAAGGTGTAAACAATACAACAAAAGGCATTTAAAGTATGATGTACAGCAGAGTACTGAGATAGAAGTGTCCAAAGTGGCAGTGATAAAATTACTGTGTTAACAAGAGGTGTTCATGGTACAGTGAGTGACAGTAGCAATAAATATAATAACAATAAACAGAAGTGTGTAACAATAAGTGGTGCTACTAATAAAATGCTGAGACAGAATCCCAGTGTTTAAAGTGGCAATAACAAGTGTCTGTCGTACAGTGTTGCAAGATTAAGATTAAAGGAGATTAAGGAATGCTGGTTGTTTAGCAGCCTGATGGCTTGAAGATGTCCGTGATTATTATGGAACATATTATGGAATGTAAACACCTGCCAGATAACAAACAGGTGGTGAAGGGTCTGATGCTGCTGCTGGCCTTCCTCAAGCAGCGTGCTTGGGAGTTTGTGTCTGGTGATGAGTTCAGCTGTTCTCACCACACTCTGAAGAGCTTTGCAGTCAGAAGAAGAGCAGTTGTTGTACTATATGTGTCGCGGAAGCACCAGGCTCCACCCACATTCAGCGTTCACTGTCACCCGAATACTAATCACCTGCACCTGCATCCAATCAAGGACACTACTTAAGCACACTCACCGTCTGATCTTGATTATGGAAACAGACTCATTTCCATGCTCTACTCCTTACCTGCTTACCTTCTGTAGTTCGTGTGTGTCTCCCCTTCGTACTCTCCAGTGTTGTGTTGTGTGTGTGACTTATCTCCATCGTCATCATCAGCTCCTGGATTACCATCGTCAGTATCCTCATTAGCATTCCTGTTACTGTTTTGTCTGCATATTACCTTACCTGTTTACCATTTACCATTCTGTGCAATAAATACGCCTGGATTTCCATTACAATATGGTGGTGCAGTCGGTCAAAATACTCTGTCATGCAGCAGTAGAAGTTTGACAATTTCAGAGGAGATGCTGAACCTCTTCAGCCTCTTCAGGAAGTAGAGACACTGACAAGCTGTTCTTACTGTGGTGTCTGAGTGGAGGCTCCAGGAAAGGACCTTGGAAAGGACGTAGTGTGCACAGCTGTGTCTCTTGGGGAGGGGATTTTTAGTGCTCCCTTACCGAGTTAATGAGCAATTTAAAGGGGCAGAATTTCATGACTCATGACTAATCAGCTTCTTACACTGCAAACTGACATTGTTATTGTCCTGCTGGGATCTTAGCCAATCTTTTCCATTAGCAGTATCTAAGAGTATCTAAGAGTACACAAGACATTATAGATGCTGCAGTTTGTTATTGATGTACATGTGTTGTTAACCCAACACTTCAACCTCATTCACTGTTTCACAGTAAAGGCTTTGCACTTAATATGTATGTGCTCACTGTGATACTGTGCAGCGATACTAGGGCTGTCAAATCTACTTTACAGAGAAATACTAAACCATAATAATGAGCTTTTAAAATATAAATTAAGTGCACGCATATATCCATCTGCGTGACACCGGCAAAAGCAATAATTATGAACATGAGAAATCAAACAAAATAAGTCTTTGCATTATATAAAGACAAATACATAAAAGACAAACAGTATATCAATATAGATAATTAAATTCTTTAATTCTCAGTATTTTGATATGAGAAAGGAACACAGGACATTTTGAAATGCTTAACGTGCCATTTAGCACTTTACATTTATATTCTGGGCTTCTTCAAAGATAGCAACACAAATTCTTTCACCATTATTGTAACAAAGATATGCAGCTTTTATTGGAATGGTCAAACAGGTGAAGGTAATTAACAGTGAACAGGGACAACATAGGCGAGGCAAATCATAGTCATAGACAGGCAATAGTCAGGACAGGCAGCTAACAATTAAAAACCAGAAACACAGTCCAAAAGTCGAGACAGGCAGCAAGAATCAAAACGATAAACAATCCAATCAAGGGGCAGGAAAAGAACAATCGATAACCAAAAGAAAATCCAGATCATACACAAAAAAACAGCAGGAAAACGCTCAGAATTGATGCAGGGCAAACAAGACTTCGCAAAGAGTGACAGTGATTGTCCGGTTTAAATAGGCAGCGGGAAATAATGAACAGGTGGCGAACAGGAAGTGATCAACGGATGTAGAATGCATTCTGGGAGATGTAGTTTGGGAGTCTGTTCAGTATTCCGGAGAAGGCTCCCTCTGGTGGCGTGGAGCAGAGGAGCCTCCACCGTAACAATTTAATCAACTAAGACTTTGTGGACAGATGAACTCATTCAATATTTTTCCCAAAATAATTTCTGTTCAAATAAAAATACCACACACATCAGCTTTCACTGAATTAGAATGGTAAAAACATGAAAGTTTTATTTCATGTGAATCTGCAGTGATGTCCTGAGACTGTAATTAATATTCATGCATCACTTTGATCTGGTTCCTTGTAACATCAGCAGGATTTTAATGGACAGATGAAGTGCTTCTTTTTGTCAGAACATTTTTCTGGAGAGCAGATGTGTGTATTGAATAAGTTATGAGCAGAAATGAGCCGTACATGTGAACATATGAAAAGATCATGAAATCATCTCCATATGTGATCTTGTGGTCTTACATGTCCAGTTGCTTCTGATGTGCTAAGAGAACTAGTTAAAGTGTGTTACTAGTCCTGGACATTTTTGAGCTGCATTTTCTAAACACTCAGTAAGCACATACATGTCAATCAAATGAAAGTCAGTACAAGGCCAGTTGTTATAGTTGACCTCACTTTACCTTGTCACAAAACAATCTTATGACGTAGTAAGAAGACTTGTCTTTTTTGAAATATTATACACTGGGGCCTGAAATTCAGCATAGAATCATTTCACACATCCCCCCATATTTATGACAGTTATGAACTTGTAAAATAAGCCATACAGATAATCAGATCAAATAAATACTGTTTCTTTTAGTTTGTAATAAAAGAAACAGGGCTGGAGCAATGACTGTTATACTGTACTCATAATAAAGCAACACTTTTCATAAGAAAGATTCAAAACTCCATGATCACCACCCTATAGCACATTTGTCTTATTTATGCATTTACATTTAGTCATTTAGCTGACGCTTTTATCCAAAGCGACTTACAAATGAGGACAAGGAAGCAACTTCAATCACAATAAGAGGCAACAGTGAATAAGTGCATAGATATAGACAGGTCTCAGGTATTTCAACACAGTATAAGTTTTTTTTTTAAGAAGTAGAAGTGGGGGTCTGTTAGTAAATTAGTCAAGGAAGTGAAGACGAAAAAGATGAGTTTTTAGTTGTTTCTTTAAAATGGCGAATGACTCAGTCATTCTGATGGAGATATGGAGTTCATTCCACCAACCAGGCAGAGTGAAAGAGAGAGTCCGGGAAAGTGATTTCTTTCCTTTGTTGGGATGGAACCACAAGGTGACATTTGTTAACGCTAATTTCTGGTGGGCACATAAGTGCGAAGAAGTGAGAGCAGGTAAGGAGGTGTGGATCCAGTAGTCACCTTGAAGGCAAACATCAGAGCCTTGAATCTGATGCGAGCAGCTACTGGCAGCCAGTGCAACTGGATGAACAGTGGAGGACGTGTGCTCTTTTAGGCTTGTTAAAGACCACTCTAGCTGCTGCATTCTGAGCATTGCAGTAGTCCAGTCTGGAGAGAACCAGAGCCTGAACGAGAAGTTGTGCTGCGTGATTCGATGACCTTCCTGATATTGTAGAGGGCGAATCTGCAGGAACGAGCGGTTTTGGAGATGTGGTCAGAGAAGCTCAGTTGATCGTCAATCGTTACTGCAAGGCTTTTGACCGTCTTGGATGGAGAGATGGTTGACCCGTCAATCTGAATTGAGAAGTTGTGAGCAAGAGATGGGTTGAGTGGAACCATAAGCATTTCTGTTTTACCAATGTTGAGTTGAAGGTGATGGTCCTTCATCCAACATGATATGTCCATCAGGCAGGCTGAGATGCGAGTCGGTACCGTGGGATCATCAGGGTGGAAAGAGAGGTAGAGCTGGGTGTCATCAGCATAGCAATGATAGGAAAAGCCATGTTTCTGAAAGACAGATCCTAGAGACGCTATGTTCAATTCAATTCAATTCAACTTTATTTGTATAGCGCTTTTCACAAAAGGACATTGTTACAAAGCAGCTTTACATGTATGATAAATGTACACAGAACAC
>JAZGTJ010016491.1:0-12634 GCA_036877575.1 Botia almorhae
GAACACACACACACCGTGAACACACACCCGGAGCAGTGGGCAGCCATTGCTGTGGCGCCCGGGGAGCAGTTGGGGGTTCGGTGCCTTGCTCAAGGGTCTCACCACAGTCGTGGTATTGAGGGTGGTGAGAGTGCTGGTAATTCACAATCTCCACCTACAATCCCTGCCGGACCTGAGACTCGAACCTGCAACCTTTGGGTTACAAGTCCGACTCTCTAACCATTAGGCCACGGCTGCCCCCCCCTTTTTTGGGGGTATTTGGTCCCCAAAAAAGTATTTGGGCAAGAGAGTTGCGGGCCCAGCACAAGGGCTGACTGTGGCATACACATGAGTGCTGGGCCTGGTGTGAGGCTCCTCTGCCGAGCCTGCCCACTGGCAGGTGCTGGAGGAATCACAATGTAGGGTTCACCTGCTGGGAAACCACTGCAAAGGAATACAACCGTCCATGTCCCCCTAACCTAGGGGGGAGGCAAATGCAAATGAAGACACCAAGCCTGTCCTCCCGCCCATTAGCCAGTGGGCCCCAACACACGGGAGGATACAGGCTCTACCCTGAGGTTGTAGAACCTTGCAAAGGTGTAGGGTGTCGCCCAGCCCGCAGCTCTGCAAATGTCTGCTAAAGAGGCACCATGCACCAACGCCCAGGAGGAGGCAACACTCATAGTTGAGTGAGCCCTCATTCCAGGCGAGCACGGCAAGCCTTGGGACTGATATGCCAAGGCGATGACATCCACTATCCAGTGGGCCAACCTCTATTTGGAGAGGGTCTTCCCCTTCTGCCACCCTCCGAAGCAGACAAAGAGCTGATCAGAGCGCCCGAAGCTCCGAGTGCGGTCCATGTAAATGTGCAAGGTGCAACGGGACACAGCAAGGAAGGGGCTGGGTCTGCCTCCTCCATGGGCAGCGCTTGCAGGTTCACCACCTGATCCTTGGAAGGCATGGTGGGAACCTTAGGCACGTAGCCAGGCCTGGGTCTCAAGAGAACATGAGAGTAGACAGGCCTGAACTCTAGGCACGAATCACCGACTGACAATCCCTGCAGGTCCCCCACCCTCTTAGTAGAGGCGAGCGTGGTCAGGAGCGCTGTTTTGAGAGACAGACTCTTTGGCTCGACTGACTCGAATCGACTCCAGATAAGCTGGACCGCCTGGGGATGGAGTCTCCACTCTCCTGGGCCTATCAGCTGCCGTGAGAGCATGTCGGCCGCACGGTTAAGCACGCCCGGAATTTAGGTGGCGCGAAGCAACCTGAGTCGCCGCTGACTCCAGAGGAGGAGATGGCGGGCGAGTTTTAGACATGCGACGTGAGCGTAACCCGCCTTGGCGGTTGATATACGCCACGGTCGCTGTGTTGTCCATACAAACTGACACATGGGTCCTGAGGTCCCGTCGAGGTCCTGTCCAGGAGCCAGAAGCTGCCTGCCTGTGGCACACGGCACCCCAGCCCGTCTTGGAGGCATCCGTTGTCACAACAACATGCCTGGACACTTGTTCTAAGGGCACCCCGCCCATAGAAAGGCAATGTCCAACCAAGAGCTAAAGGTTTGGGGGCAGGCCAGTGTGACAACCACACGCACGTGTGTCGCGGCACCATGCCCACCCTGGGACTCAGTCATGTAGCCAGTGCTGCAGTGGGCTAATATGCATCATAATATGCCATATGCCCCAGGAGCCTCTGAAAAAGTTTCAGTGGGACCACTGTCTTGGCTTTGAACATGTTTAGGCAACGCAGCAGTGACTGCTGGAGTCCAGTTCCATACCGAGAAAAGAGATGCTCTGTGTTGGGGAGAGCTTGCTCTTTTCCCAGTTGACCTGAAGCCCCAGGTGGCTTATGTGCCGGAGCACCAGGTCCCTGTGTTCACACAACTGCTCTCGAGAGTGGGCCAGAATGAGCCAGTCGTCGAGGTAGTTGAGGATGCAAAAATCCTTGGCGTGTTTTTTTTCTACTCGAAGGTGATAGGGCTCTCAAGCAAGACCCCATACTTCAGTTCATTGACGTAACGTCGAACGTGACTGACTGAAGAGGAACAGCCTGCCTAGGGTGCTACACCCAACTCTAGCAAAACCATACACGTGCCAAAGTATTTAAATGAGCATCTTTGGCAAGTAATCTCTCCCAGAGATTATTACCCATTTGGACCTTGATAGAATCATCCAGGCCAACAACAATAGCTTGGATGTTTTTAAACAGCAGACACAGGACAGGATCCAAGCATCTTAATAAACTATCTAATCAAAAGGAAAGCAGTCTGGAATGTAGATTCAGAAGCAGCCTTTAAATCATTGTTTGATTTACTGTTTTTGGAAAATAATTAGCCTCTGTGTTCCAGAGAGCAGAGGTTTTAATGATGGAAGGGTTTAAGGCGCCACAGGGCTCTCCCACAGGGTGAGGTTCGGCCTTCCAAGGAGCTGCCTATTGAAGCGTTAAAATCTTCTTTGACTGCTGAGTAACCTCAAAATCGTGTGGGGAAAGACCACACCACTCATACCCTCCCTGGCTGCTAAAAGCAGGGTGCATTTGGTAAGAGGGCCTAATGAACATCTGAAGTCAAATGAAACAAAAAAACTACAGATTACATTATATGGGCTTAAAAATGTTAAATAATAACAAGGAGAGGTCTATTTTGTGTTTAATAATAAGCTGTGAGTGAGATCCTTAAAGAAATAGTTTACTGACCCATGTGTGGAAAAATCAGACTGGCCTGCACAAAACCCAGACCCAAATCCCACTTAACAACCTTTGTTATGAATCTGAACACAAACTGCCAGAAACTCATCACCCAACATCAATGTCTGACCTCACAGATGTCCTTGTGTCTAAATCCCCTGCAGACATGTTACAACATCTAGCAGAAACATTTGCAGAAGACAGACCTGTTATAGCAGCACAGGGAAGATCAACTGCTTATTATTGCCAAAGGATTTAAAGTGTGTGCTTTCAACTTTCAACAGAGTACATTAACACTCTATACCAGATGTAAGTACAAACACTTAATATAAACCTTGTATGTTTCCACAATGTGTTTGAATTAGGCATTTACATTCTGTAGTTAAATGTAACAATAAATGTTAGGGGTCAGTTGTGGCCTACTGGTTAGTGAGTTGGACTTGTAATCAGAAGGTTGCTGGTTCGATTCCAGCACTGGGGGGTTGCAACTGAAGTGCCCTTGAGCAAGGCACCTAACCCCTAATTGCTCCCCGGGCACAGTAATGTGCTGCCCACTGCTCCGGTTGTGTGTGTGTTCATGACTTGCAGTGATGGGTTAAATGCAGAGGTCACATTTCGGGTATGGGTTACCATATCTGACAAATAGGTCACTTTCATTTCTGCTTCTATTAAATATTATATGCATTTTCTGCATCTTAACCATTAAACATTGATCAGTTTTGATTTGATTAAAGCTATGTTTCAGCTTTAGTGATTGAAACATTATGAAGGGGCTTATATGGGTTAACGCATACTGTACTGACCTATTACTACTTAAAACTGTTTTTGTATCTTGATTTTTACTGAGACTGATAATTTATGATTTTTATCAGATTGATCATTCATTTACAGAATGCAGCATAAAACAGTTGATTTTTAACACTGTTTGGAACTGTATTGACGTAGAAGTTAGAAAAGCAAAAGGTTTTTTAGAGAAACACTGCAACAGAAAACTATATATAAAGTTAAGGGGACTGTGTAGTAAGACTCCCCTATATTGCCCTATACTGTTCTTAAAAACACAGCAACACTCATTGATTAAAAAAGCCATGGCCAAAATATCTCACAGAAAAAAGTTCAAACAATTTAACAAATAATTAGCCATTGGCACCGCTTCCTGCATGGACCCTACATATCCTACGATCCTACGATCTGGTCCCTCCTAACATACCTGACATTAGGCTTGTTTGTCTTTCACCATATTCCACCCACTCCAGAGATACAATATGTCAGTGACAAACACTGGGTCTTATTCTAACACGCCATGTCATTAGCTGCTTACACTCTTCATTTAGTAAATATTTTATTTCATTTTACTCAACAACAATTTTTTTTGTTAACAGTTTTTCATAACTAATAGAAACCTGCAAAATAGCTAGGCCATACTGCTGATTACTACAGTAAGTGAATTCCCATGTGTGTCTAGTCACACATTTGCAGCATTTTAATTAATGCTGAATGTAACAATCCTCGCTGGGCTCATGGGTTAAACATGCAGGTGGCTGGGCTGACAGGGGACAATCACACACATCATTTATATAGTCATCATTACAGAGGAAGGAAATGGTAATGATTTAGATTTTACAGTAAAAGTCTATAAAATACATCTGTCAGGTTTAGTTCAAACACACGTGATGTAACAACATACTATAATCTGATAACATAAGATGCAGTCCAAAAAAACATTCTTAGGTACAACTTATCAGTGATGTCTGTCCAAAATTGTACTTTTTAGACTAATCAATTATTTTTTGTAAGTGATGTAAATAAGTAGAAAGTTGGTTATAGGTAAGTAAAATGCCACATCAGAGCCCTAAACTTTGCTGTTGTCATGACAATCAGCTTGCAGAATCAGCAATCAACTCTTGTGCAGCTTCAGACATAACATCTGTGCCACATGTGAAAAACAGCTTTAGATAAGCAAATTTAGCCAAAATTAAATTAGCTCATCAGGGACTGGGTAGGGACATCCCATATATCAACGCACATACATCCACCTCTTGGCTGATGGGTGTGTTATTCTTTATCAGACTCTTTTACTCTCTCTCTCTCACTGGTTTTCATGAATACATCATGTGATATTTATCAGGTGTAGGGCCCACCAATGAAAACAACTTTAGGGGCTGATAACGCACTCATCTTACCTGATCCCAGGGACAGATGATGCCTCCAAAAAACATAAAGAGGTATCCCATGGCAACCAGACAGGCCCAGATCACCAAGGAGAAAACACAGAGCAGTTTCTTGAAGATGGACTCAATGCAAACAAGAACGAAGATAGTGAGGAAAATAGCCAATGCAGTTGGGACGGTGATTATAAAGGCAATGTGATCTTCGATATCCTGCAAAAAGATCACAGTGTTACACAAAGACCTTAAACTGCTCTCACTGCCAGCCCCTGTATAACAGTTCTTCTGAGAAACAGTGACTGCCAATCAACCCCAAACCCCAACATTGTGGCTTACATTGTGTAATTGTGTAACCCTGTCCCATAAGATGTTATCTATTATATGTCATCCCTATGTAAGCTAAAACGCATATCTTGCTCAACAATTTTGTGGTTTTATCGGTTCAGTCAACCCTTTATTCATAAATATACTATAAACCTAGTATACCTAATTAGTCTTATACATCCCACACATATTATTTGCAATAATACCACTAACATGTCTGACATTTGTTCTGTGTTTTTATAATTATTCTTTGTTTTTCTATGTAAAGCTGCTTTGAAGCAATTCATGTATAGCATTGTAAAGCGCTATATAAATAAAATTCAATTGAATTGTGATTGCTATACATCACATATACTCTATACTAATATACTATACCAATAACAATAAGTTATGCATAATTACATGCAATTAACCCTAAACCAAACCTATTTCCATGTACTTTTTTCATGTATACTGTATTGCTGCATTTATTAGCAGCATGTTTGCCTTATAAACACATCCTAAACAAGATACATTTAATTGAGAAAAACACTAGTGGAAAAGATGACACAGAAAATGAAAATCAGAAAATGTAAATTTGAATCTTGTCCATATAATTGAAGGTTCTCAGATTAAATATAGCCTAACCCCAGTTTTGCAATCAGACATTTCAGATAAATCTGTAAATCTGGCTCTTACCTGAAAGGGTATTATATCAGTAAAGGAAACCTAGTTCTAAGCAAGTATTCAGTGATTGCCATGAGCATCTGTCTTGTACACTGTATAGATTAAACAGAGTTAGGTGTGCTAAGACACACTGTGTATCGAGGGGACCTGGTTTCACAGCATTGGCTTCAATGACCAAAGCTTGTTTTATATGGTTATCCATATAGCACAGACCACATTTTGTTCTGGCATGTGTCTTAGTTATAGTTTTAGTGCTTTAGTAAAATTATTTTAGTGCTACAGCTTAAAAGCATTTATGTGGGTCAATAAGTTGTCAGTCCATAACCACTACAATGAGTGTGTCTTTCAGCAGTAGGTGATAATTCGTTTAGATACACATTTACATGTTTTTGTATGTTAAATCAGTAATTGTAATTTGATACAGTTTTTTCTTTTTTTTTTACTGAGAAAAAGTATTTATCATTACAACACAGAAATCCAATTACTGCTGTACCTTTTATCTCTTTGGTGAAAACTCAAATTTTCTATAACTTTGTGAGTGAAAGTACGGTTACCTAACAACTAGCAGTTACATTTGTAATATTAAAAAACATTAGTTCCACTACCCCATTCAAACTTAAAATTGTCCAAGACTTTCTAAAACACACAAAATGCAAAGCAAAATCTGAAACTTTGGATGTATGTTTACATTATGAACATATATTATCAATATTTCATCTACTTTTTAACACTTTTTCTACAATTAGTGTATTTAAACACAAATGGGATGCATTATTTGTAAAAAAAAAAAAGGTGTCCTAATTTGACAAGAAATCTGTTTATGCTGCTAAATACTAATATTCCAGAGAGAAAAGCATTTTTCATAAATTGCAGTGGGGCATAATGCATCACATCATAACATATATGAAAAAATTATATATTATTGGAACAATATTGGAATGTCTGAAACGGTTTTCCATGCATCATTTTTTATTGCATCTCTACATGTGGGCAGACATAAATCATACAGACCAGTGAAATCCCTCATATTGACATTAATTTCTCCATTTTGCCAATACTCCACTACAGTATCTCAGCAGAAAAAGCACATCTCCTTTACTCCTCTTTACTCCTATTGCTGCTACATCAGCTTCCACATCACAATGCTGCCCTATTGCATACAAATGCATTAACCTTTAGTGCTGGACATGCCCACATCACTGTCTAACTGAAAATAGATGACTGATTCTACTCATTTTGGCACATCAAATTACTGTACAATATGTGTGACTGTCAGGGGCGCCGCTCGCAATTTTGGGCCCTATGACAAAATATGAGGTTGGGCCCCCCTAGTAGTGTTATTACTAATAAAGCAGATCTCTGGGGGCCACTAAAGGGCCCCCCTTAGCGGCGCCCCTGGTGACTGGCCCTTTACACAGAAGAGGCAGTTGTTATTGCTTTTTGATAAAAATTTACATTTATGCATTTGGCAGTCGTTTTTATCCAAAGCGACTTAAAGTTCATTCAAGTTATACATTTTGTTATACATATCAGCTATATTTGATTAACTGCTATATTATAATGCTTTTCGGGGGGGTACATACATGATCATTGTAACTGAACTTGTTTCCTGTTTGCCTGTAAGTAACACAAAAATAGATTAATGATTTACAATTCCTTTTTATGGAGAGAATTTGTGAAAAAGAGGCGGGACCTGTACTGGACAATCATTGTAGTGTACTATAATGTCAAAACCTTTCTTAAGATGAGACAGCAATAAACATGACACTCTAAACAGGGACATTTATATAGATCTGAGCTCTAATCAGCTGCCTCTTATAGAGTCAGTGTGTAATGAGCCCAGGACGTCTGTGAAGGACCTTGTCACCCCATAGCATAATAATCAGAGACGCAAAGCCAAGACAGCAAGAAACACTCTAATTATCAACAACATGTCCTGCAATCATTTCCTCACTACAGAACATCACTGAAACCACACCAAACCTCTGCCATCAATAAATAAAGACACACAGAACATTTAGCCACGCTGTTACTAGTACATCCACACCCCAAGAAGCACAGATACAAAATACAGTGTTCCACATTAAACAATGTGACATGGTGTTTTTATAATGATGGTGTCTGGTCTGGTGGGTTCATGGCTGTAACCTTTTCTTCTCCACTCCACAATCGTCAGTTGCTGCTGAACCCAGAACAGAAATAGGCAAAAGTGTAGCCAAAACACACAAAACCACTAACATCCCAGGAATACTACAGAGGACTCATGTATAATTGATGATGCCTAGCTTTAAGAAACATGTAAGCTATGGAAACTAGCAAAGATAAAAATGGCAAAGATTGTATCATGGTGGAAGAAGGGGCTACTGTAACATCGACAAAGGTATAGTAGCATCATTGCCATAAAATAAATGAGAGTAAGCCTGCTGTTGCCATACCCTACAAATACGATCCACTACTCAACATCAACAGCAGGCAGGGGGCACGTTTCCTTGCTATCACTGATCTTAGGTAGGAAACTTAGTAAAAACAGGTTGGCGAATCGTCAGTATTTCAAAATGCAATGCAAAAAAAATCCTAAGAGTAACCACATTCCGAGGTATTTTCACAATCAATGCAATATGTGCTACTAGGGGAATAACAGAGACAGTTGGGCAAACCAGAGGCAGGCTCAACAGCCCCTGTGATGGAAGATTTAGGTCAGCCAGTCAAAAGACAAAAGAGAAAGTAGCACACGCATCAAGAGCGTGTATCTGCGCAGCAGTTGATGTCATGCTGTGAAACATCCCTTGCTTATTCTGTCTCTGATCTCCCCCCCCCCACCAAGAAATGTTGGACACTGCTGGCCTTAAATTTAAGGGGAAAAGCAAACAGAAATCTTAAACAGTGTGGCAGCATTTTGTAGAAATTGGCTCCTGCATCCTATTCGCATGAATTGTGCCTTTTCTGTGGATAGTGATGGAAATACCTCAGAGCTTCTGGGAAAGCCTGTGTAAACTCAGCATGAAAGCCAGTAACATCCCTACAAAATTTTAATTCAGACATGCCAGCAACACTGCTGCTTCTATTGCTCCTGGGTTTCCCGACATGGTTAAGCTTCTGCATTTGCACATCTACATACAACACATGTAGTACCTTCACATATTTTACTTATAATATCTGAAAGGGTTGGGTCACATTAAAATAATAATGTTGACATCTTTAATTGACCCTCATAAGGACTTTCCTTCTTCCATGGAACACAACAAGAGATATTGGAAGAATGTTACTGTTGGTTTATTTCTATATAATGAAAGTAAATGGAGACTGACTAACATCTTTTGTGTTTCACAAATAAAAAACAAATACAGGTTTTGGAATAATTTGACAGATGTTTTGAGTGAACTTTCTCTTTAAATTAATTAATCCTTCATTGTTGATTTTATAAGGTATTTTTCTTAAACCATTTAATTAACAAAATAATAAATCTGTAATTACAGTATACAATTAAAACCTAATGCCAACATAAACGTACTTTGATTACTTATTAGAAAAATCTATTTTTGCTCAGACAATACATACATCCTAATGGTTTAACTAACACATTACTGTCTGCATTATGGAAGAGCTTATTAGGCAAAGGGCTTAAATTCACAGGGATTTACTTTTGCTCCAGCTGTGCTAGATTGAATGAGATGAAAATACAAGCAGCTTTAACGTTGACAGGTTAGTAGTTTCTGCTTAATTCCCTCTAGCTTAATTACCCATGACTAAGTCAGTTGATTTTCCCAATATATGTGTTCCATTTCCTTTCAGACAGATTATTGATTATTCGCTGCTGCTTTCTTGTGGCTTTCCCATGAATCACAGACATGATGCTTTGAAGGAGAGATTGCATACTGCATAATGTAAACAGAAGCATATGGCTGCAGCAATCAGAACAAACGGAACAAGCTGATTGGCTGGCGCTCCCTCTAAAGTGTGATGTATCTGGGCACAGAAAATAAATTTTTAGATAAACCCAGTCAAAAAAGTCAGATGCCGATTTGTAGTGGGACTGAGTTTTAAAGCAACCCTCTCAAAGTTGCCCAGCACGGAAACCGCTTTCTCCCTCAGTACCACCCAATGTTGCTCCCAACCCATTTCCAGCCCTCTTCCCTAGTCACCTTCCCCCCAGTGTCCAAACACTCACCAGCCCAGAGGCGAAGAAGACAGCCAACAGAGCCAGGCAAGCACCCATCACAATGAGAAGGAGAAATACAATAAGTGGGTGCTGCTGGCTCATACAATAGTACGATTCGTACAGCCAGTCCGGAGACCTTCGTGCCCGACCTTGTGTGCCTCCTCCTGCTCCATCCCCACTTGTCCGGGAGCTCCTTTCCAGTAAGTAGCTCCTCTTACACATGGCCTCCCTCCACATGGAGCCGGTGCAGACCTCTTCTCTGTCGGATGGCAGCTGTGGTCTGTAAGGGTCACGTTTCTTCTCACGCAGGTCCTTCAGATGGAGAACTGGGGCTCTGGCTGCGGTGCGCAGCCGGTAAGCCGGCAGGATGGCTTCAACTGTGGAGCGCAGCATCTCTCAGGCAACATGTTGAACTGCAGACAGGCAGAATGAGACTGAGAGGAGCGATGCATGTGTGTGCGAGTATTTATGTGTGAGGGAGAGAGAGAAATGGCACAACAGTAAGAGATAAGAGAGAGAGTGAGAGAGGGAGAGAAAGGGAGGGTCCGGTTGAGGCAAAGAGGGATGGTGAGTAATTGAGAAAGACAGAAAAAGAAATGTAGACAGAAAGAGTTTCTGTGTTGCAGTCATGTGTCAGGCTTTGTTTGCCAAGCTTAAATGATAAGATATTACACAAATCAAAGTTATCCTAGATAGCAATACACAAAGCTGGATCTTTCCTGTTATGCAGTAAAGTTCTGTAACAAAATAAATGTGTGTTAAAATTATTCATCTTTGGATTTAATATTAAAATACTGATTTCTGTAATTTTATTAAACAAACCGAATATAGAAGACTAACAGGATGGAAGGTGATACTGGAGGGACATAGAAAAGTTTATAAATTGATTACCAACTAAAACAACAATCTAAAAAAAACAGGTTTTGTATAAAAACACTGCAATTAGTAAAAGTAAAAATAAAGAAATGAATGCTAGTTTTTTATTTGAAAGTCACCAACTAATGTATTTTCAATATTCAGTTGACTTCAATGACTCACTTTTTATTGTATTTTATTGGTCATCTAACATCAAAATCAAGTAAAATTAAAATGCACACTGTACATCAATAACTATCACAGGGGCTTTATAATGTATCAGCATTACAAAATATGTAATGCATTAAGGGTATGCATTAGGATATACTGTATATGTTGCTATTATAGGCTGAAAATCCATAATTTAATGTTCTAAAATATGTTCTTCTGGGCTCTTGCTCAATCTTTCTATCCACCAAGAGGTCTGAAAGTGAACCTGTTTTATGACATATACTGTAGAATTGTTATGAGAAGCTGTTTACTGCATAGCTAGAATGACCCAGATCTTAGCTCTTTTAAAGCATTGATTGAAATCTCTTGTCGTTTCCTTACCTCCCCCTTCTCTCTCCATCCACAACCTCCACCCCCTTCCCCAGACAGCTTTTAGATCCAGCTTTCTTCCAAATGTCAGGATAGCTTTCTTCTCCAGCTTTGTTTATCCGTGAAGGTAGTTTGGTTATTTGTGAAGGTAGCTGTCAGATGCTTGGAAGCTTCTGGAACAAGTAAGAGAAAAGCAGATGGAAGTTGTAGTCAATAACCGTTTTCCTTCGTCTTAAACAACCTGCCATTTTATAAATAGAATCTCAATATAGATAAATAGAATTTATTAATAGAATCTCAGCGAATTAGCTGGATTCTTCAAATGGGCACTACCAGGTACAGAAAAATCATTGCTAATCATCTACTTTCATGTGCACGGCTAAAGCACTGAAGCCCAGAACCAGTTTAAGAGCTAATAAACATACTGTCTATACTATTTATGAGCTAAAAAAAATTACTTTTGGACACATTTGGGGCAGAATTACCACCCACACAGATTTTCCAAAATCATTTAAGCACTTTCCAGCTGCTTCTATTTTAACTTTTTCAGGCTAAACACTGGGGTTCGAATGCATGCATCTGAATTTTAATTTACACTTTAACATGGGGAACCTGAGATATCTTATTAACCTGCTTGCAAAACAGATCAACACAAAAAATAAAAAGTACAATCACCATTTTTTATACTACAAGGTTAGACAGAATTTAAAAAAGAAGTGATGCTTGTTAAATACTGCACTGCAATTTTTGTATTCTTTTTTTGAGTTGACAACTTGAAATTAAGTTAAACTAACATCTATATTGAGTTAGACAGATTCAATTCAATTCAACTTGATTTATATAGTGCTTTTCACAAAATGTCATTGTTACAAAGCAGCTTTTACATGTATGATAAATGTACACAGCACACATAGACAGACACACAGACAAGACAGGCACACAGACAGGCACACAGACAAAGAGAAAACAGGTAGGAAAAACAGGTGATATTATGCATGTTATACAATCATATATGGGGTATGAATAGATAGTATGAGAATAATTTAATAATAAGTGCAAAATTAAAGCTGATTACAGCAGCCTCCTGACGGGCAGTACAAGGGCAGGGGAGCTGCAGCCAACGGTGGCGAGGAAAAAAAACTCCAAAAAGGGGACAAAACCTCGAGAGAAACCAGGCCCAGCCAGGAGAACCAGTTCTCCTCTGGCAATACTGCTGCATCTCTACAAGCTCGCCAGTGCTTGCACAACTAGACTA
>JAZGTJ010016492.1:0-12108 GCA_036877575.1 Botia almorhae
ATTTAAAAAATCTAGGTCAACTAATCAAGTCCCATCCACCCTCTCCCCGCCTCTCTCTAGTTATATATTCATTTCTGTTATATCTCTTATTTGACCCACTGTTGCTGTAAAGTGGTGCGCTTGACACACTTAGCGGTGGTGAGTCAAAGAGCCATTCGCAGCCTGTGATTAGCATAGCCGTGAGCGCTAAGTCCCCTTAGAAACACGCATCACGCGGGAGGCCACAGCTGCACCCTCTTCCAGACTGAGGAACAACCCTGAGGGCTTTACTGTAAATGCCCCCAAATTACAGTGCTCTGGATGGTGAGGGAGGAATTCAGTTGGGTTATATATGTATTAGACTGGGTTATTGTGCATAGATGTGGTTCAAGATCAACACAGATAAGCTCCAGTACGGAAACTTGTTTTATTTTTGTTACCAAATAGATTGTTTAGCAAAGATTTGGCATCCGGTGTAGACCAGATTCCTAAACCTGGTTCCTCGTGTGTTTGTAGCAGAAAGCTGTGATCATATGTGCCACGTCCACACTGCAGTTAAATACCGATGTCACTCCTCCTCTGAGTGATAAATCCACTTCTGAACACACACTTATTTAAAATGCAAATGAATTCTATAACTTTTCACGTCTTGAAACAATCTGGTAGCGACGATTGACATGTTGCTTGTGTTTATGACTTCAGTGTAAACGGCCAACAAAAATGGCCGCTACCATAAAGAAGCTCCAGAAGAAAACCATGGCCACCATCTCTAAAACCACATAGAACAGCAGCCTGTGTGTCATACACATACAAAACCAATACACATACAAAACCAATACACATACGAAACCAATACACACATGCGACTCCAGCTTGGTTTCAATAAATGCCATTAGGGAGCTTTGACCTCTGAAACTTGACATATATTCATACAGTACAATGAACTGCATAATGAAATTGTTCTAAGTGAAATAATGCAGCAAAGTAATTGTGTAGGGAATATGTTTGCGTTGGAAAGAGGGTGTGTAGCTCAACTAGTATCAACTAGCATTACGTCAGCAACACAAAGGTCAAGGGTTTGATTCTGAGGGAACACACGTAGTAATAAAATGTAAACTGCATTGTAAGTTGACAAATGCATAAATAAAAGTTTGAACGAAAATAAATACATTGAATCCAATATGCATAATGTTGCTTTAAATCATCATTTATTTATTGGTCATTTTTTACACATTGCTGAGTCACTCCTGAGATAATATTCACATTCAAAATTAACACACTAACAACGGTTTATTAAATCTCTTTTATGAAGGATCCAGCCAAGCATCAGTCAGTGTGTCTGGACTAACTCACCTCAATTAAATGTTATTTACCAGTAAAGTTCAAATTTGCCTTGAGTCATGTAGTCAGACGGGCTACATGTTCTCTCACAGGCTAAACAAACCAAAGAGAGCGTTTTAAAATTTAATAACAACACCTTTGTCTTCAACATCGCCTCACAGGGCTGAGACCTTTGTTCTCCCAAACACTCTCCAATCAATAACATGAAGCGATCCCAGACATCTTTATTCCACAGAAGCTCAGAACAAGCGAAGGCTCCTTTCTTCTTCTCAGCGTGTTGCAGAACGGAGAAACATTTTATTTTTTACTGCTAATCTCATTTCATTCACGCGCGGCTTTATGAAGAGACTCTGCTGAACCTTTTAGTCTCACAACATATCCTTCTGTTTGCCCTTCAGATTTCCACACTACAACATAAAACCATCCTAATAAATACTAACAACACATGTATCGAAAATCATAAGCTGGCTAAGAAAAATCAAAACCCCATTATGTACCTAAACACCCTCATACGAAAACAATCTTGTGAAAACACCAGTGATGAATAAGCTGAAATACTGCCATCTTTTAATATAATTATTATATTCATACAGAAAATATACAGTTCTAAATTTTACCCATATGGACTTTAAACAGTTTAGCAGTACTTCACAAACCAACAAAGCTCAAATTTAATATCAGTTTACATTGGACAGTTTCGAGATTGACTGTATATTTAACATCATTTATGAAACCACCTAACATGCTATAACAGGCAGTTTCAATGTGTATGTTTGTTTAATGGATGACTGATGTCAGATAACGATACATGTTTCAGTAAACACTCAGAGTCTCGGGGTGGAGATGGACTCACTGTGGATTCCTCAGGACGGCTCCCACAGACGGACTCTCTGTGTCTTTGTGTCTGGCCGGATGAATAGGGGCTTAGACATGGCCTGAAGCCCTGCACCTTTTCTCTGCATTGATGGGAAATACATTATTCATCCGCTTTAGGGCTCATCAGACGGGCGTAAGCTCTGACCGCGCCGGGCTCTCTGGTCCACGGACACAATAGACCCTCCGTCTACCCCGCGCTCATTCATTCACACGCTCACTCATTCACGCTCAGTCTTTCTCTGTTCACCCCATCACCCAGCGGAGATGAAAGTGGACATTCCCATTATTGATTATTCATCCGAGCTTTCCTGGCATGGAATTATTGGCAAGTGAGCTTGTGGTTAATGGGATTTTAGTGGAGGTCTGGCAAAGGCTAGCTGGTTTGAATTTTGGTTTTTGAAAGTTTTGCTTCATTTATAATTGGATGAGAGAAAGAATCAATGCTTCAGTCAAACTGCAGATGATCAATATCTGGTGTCAGTGAAATTCTTTAAAGACAACATTAAATCAACTTGCCTTCTTAATAAATGTCCCCAGTGTAAGTGCACTTAATTCATCCGTGCTCAATACATAATCCAGAATGAGCGACAGCAACAGTGCATCGCTCAGATATTGCTCTACAATTGCACAGGAAATGTAATAGCCGTCTCAGTTATGTTTAATTGACGTATCCACTTCAACTCCTTCAGAACACAAACATTGACACAAATTATTATAAAGCACAAATTTTTTCCTGTCCTACTGCACTATTTCTGACTGACTGTTTTGGTTAAATATGTAGCGTTACAGAATGATAACAACAATAAACGTGGCACAAAAGCTGTTTTACGATGTCTTTAATGTCATACACACCAATCAAATTTGAGTCTGGATCATCTTAAACTGCTCTACATAAAGACATTAGATGCATCAACCTTCACGCCTAATGCATGTTTGCTCATTCTTAGGCTAATGGGCAACAACATGCTTTAAAAAGGTGTAAAAATGGCAGCAAACCGTCAGTCCGTGTGGCAGCTGCGAGTGTTTGGTGGCAGTGAGAGATGAGTCAGTAGCTTGAGCTCAGGTGAGAGCAGAACTGAGTTACTTAACAGCAGCAGGATTATTATGAATGTGCACCATCTAAAAGCTTTTGAGATGTTTTAAGAACATTTTTTTAAATATTTCTGCATCTTGCTTCAATGCAAGTATCTGGAACTATTAAAACTCAAACACAGAGCAATAGAACAAGAGAAGTGTTCACATTTAAATCTTGATTCCTGCACTCACACTGTGTTCTGCCCATCAGAGCTGAAGATAAAAGACTCTCATTACCGTCAGCCTGTCTCAGCACTGTCAGCCTTCCAGAGGAGCAGCAAAGGTGGTTGGGCAGAAGAAACGTGTGTTTATTTCTGTGGTGAGTTCACATCACACCCGCAGGCTCAGGTGGAGAAAGATGAAAGAAATCAACACAACCTGGAAGACCAACACAATGTAAGAGCTGCCAAGTGCACACACAAATATTTAAACTGAAAAGTACACTGCAAACTTTTCAACAGACTCTCAAATGTAATCTGTCTGATGTTTGTACTATTTTAGAGGCCTATAAACTTTCATGAATCTTCTGACGAATGGTCGGACCTGAAAATGTCTTTTGGAATGTCTTTTGTTAAACAGTATCAATTTATTCAGAAATGAAAACAAAACAAGACTAAATTTATTTCCAGAATTTAATTACAACTTAATTTCATTATGAATGTAATTTTTATCACAGCTCAACAAGTATAATTTATACGGTAAGTGAATAACTTGTGTGCCAGAACCACACTTCATATATAAATATAAATACTGATAGAGGATGAAAATGAATGCTAACTCGCTTTTCATATTTGATAAAGATATAATTGTGTTTTTTGTCAGTTTTGTTTAACTGTATAAAGAAAATACACAGATTAATTTACAGATTAAAAATCACCTATTTGTCTTTTTATATTATGAATTATTAAGAGAAAGCTTTTTAAACACTGCAATAGATTTTCATTGCCACGACAACCGTGTTAATATTGTTTTTGTCATTGACTGTCTGTGAGGGTGCTTAATTAATTAAATAAGATTAATATGATCTCAACCGGCTATTGAATCTATTCAGATGTGGAGTGTCTAATTTTAATAAAGTTTTTCTGTGATTGAGAGATTGTTTCAGGCCATTAGTGTAATGTTACAGTTATTACAGACTCTTAAAGGAGAGCTCGGATGGCAGAGGACGAACCTTCAAGTGTTCTGAATACATTAGCCAGCTGAGAGCCAGTAGACTGTGGCTCCATCTTGCAAATTATACATACTAATATTGGCAGTGGAGTGTTGGCTTTTGTTCGGTTCTTGCTAGGCAAGATACAGTTCCAATGACACTGATATAGAAAATGATCATTTTTTCTATTCAAGTGTAATTTTAGGTTGATTTCCCCCAAAATCACATTCCAACTTTTTTCTAACCACCTCAAAACAGCAAAATTGGGTCAACCAATGAAATGAGTTTGGGACATCTCTTCTGTGTCTTAAAACAAATGTTTGGGTGACAACCACAATGTTAAGCTTAATGTTCAAATCTAAGTGTGACTGCATTATTTGCAAAGTTGGTAATTAGACACAACAGTAATTAGCAAAACATTAGCATTTGTGTACTTACAGAATCCACCTGAGCTGATCTCTCTCATCTTGGCTTGTTTTTCATTAGTGTAAGAAACTGCAGGGTCACGGAGCAACCCCGCTGAACAAACCTTAAATCCCTGCAGACACATCAATGGTGTCAGTTTCCTTTCAAACTGTGGTGAGCAGTCCAGGTCTACTATTAATAACATCAACACAGTGATTTAAATGAGAGGACACATTATCTGTTGTATACATGATATATTTTCATAAATAATTGTAATTGTGAAAATATGTAAATTTAGAACACATAATATTTCTATGCAAATTATTTCAGAGTCACTGTTCAAATGTCAAGCCTCAGAAGGCTGATATGTAAATTAATTATGATAAAACTAATAATCGAGTGCATTTGTTGTTATTGTTGTTTTTATTGAGAATTATGCACCTGGATGATTTAGTGATATAACAGCATGTTATAATTTTTACAATGGCCAGTCCAACACTCCAGACAGCAGACGAATGAAAAATTAAATGAATTCATGAAAAATTCATTCAGCTCGGCACCCTCGTTTTTCAGTTTTAACTGTGAAAGAGTGAGACAAAAGCAGCTAAAATGTAATATTTGATGGCTGTTTAATTAAAATGTTAAACAACGCCGGTAATATCCATCGATGCAAACGGCAGTTTAAATTGAAAATCACTTACGTGATTCATAATGCAATTCATAATTGTCCATGAGATGAGACACGACACATTAACGCAACATTAATAATGAACGTACATTTATTGAATTAACTTGCTTAACTTTTCCTGATAGCCTTTCAGTAAATGTATTTGTCTGCTTTGACTGTGTTTGTGGTTAGCCTGTTAAAATAAAACAGGCTAATTTAGAGTTATTCTTTAATTTTCTCTTTTTTACAAATGTCTGACACACTTTATTAGTATTACTGAAAGTTAATTGGCTTGAAAGATTACCTCACATAATGATTGGTAACTTACACAGAAGATAATTTTTAGGTTCCTTTTGTATATATATTTTTGTTATTTTTGTATAAATTTGTATAATATTCCTGTATGGGTTCTGAAGTGACATGATGGGGTGTAAACATTTTTATTTTTATGTGAACTATTCCCGTGTGACAAGCATCAGCTGTTTAATTCAATGTGAGCTTTGTGGTCTATTTACAGTTTATTATATTTATGATTTCATCTATATTTATTATTGGTTTAACACAACACATTTCCGCATGTTACACTTTTGTTCACATTTCTGAGCAATTGTGTGCCCAAAAGGAAGCTATTTCCTCACCCATGCATGCTCTCTTTGTTGACTTAATGCAAGTTTAAGGTCAAAAGTCACAATGTAGAACAATTATTGATGTCGCAGTTCATCGCTTTACAAGAACTGAGTGAAAACCGAGGTGTACGAACTCATACATTACAATAATTATTCACACTTTTGCTTTAGTGAAAGCCGATACTCTGCAAAACAAGCACATGCTCTCTTAATTTTGAAAGAACAAGCCAAACGGGGAAGCAAATATAGTTTATTGCTGTGTTCTCACGTTATGGAAATTGTGTGTGCATTGCTAATTTCCTGGAGATGCGGAGCAGAACTGCGGTATGTCAAGGAGTCAAAGGTTTCTAGAGGCATCTCCTGAGTCAGGCAGGTCCGTTGAGATATCCCTCAAAGTTCACATCTCCTGAAGGCAAGAATCAATGACCAGATGAGCTTTGACCTTCATTATTAGAGCTTCCATCGGGAGCAGAGAAATATACTAAAAATATTTCGATGAACAAATGCGTGAAGTTGAAGATGATTTTATTCGTGGAACTGGTCACTGAAGATCTGTAACATTTACATTCCATACATACAAGTATTAGGTCATATATCCACCAAACATAAGCAGCTCAATCGCATTAAATTGTGTGACTACATGCTAATTAACTGCAGTAGATAAAGCAATTTAGGAATCCCAGATGAACCGCATTGCCATGGTCCTTTTGCTTTTAAAGTCTTCACACAGAAGGAGCTTGAATTCGGTAAAACTGAAGCCCCCATAAAAAGAGTTATTCTGCACACCGGGTGTCATCACTTGAACAGTAGCTGATGCCCAATTTTACAGGGTTAATATAGACAAAACGTTGAACAAAAGTTGACTAACGTTTCTGTCATAGGGTTAAACTATGACAAATATTATACGTGTTAAACACAATTATATTAAATAATATCCCTGCTCTACTCAGCTTTATAATGTCATTGATCTGGGTCCAATGGTTTGAAGCTCCAAAAGGCACATCCATCACTGAAGTAATCCAGATGACTCCAGTGGGTTAATAGATGAAGCTAAACAATACAAGACTGATGCTGCCTTGAGGCTTGTCTTCAAGATGATGAAGAACACAGAGCATCACGACTGACAGTGTTTGAGAAGATCTTTGAGTTCTAACCAGAACTGGGTCAAAGTTCAAAGTATCTGCTCTCTGGATCATTAGTAGCAGTGTGCAGGAAACAGCTAGATTTCTCTCACCCTGCACTGAGGAACATGAAACTGAAGAAAAGGAGCAGAAATGATTGAAATGTGATGGTGAAAGAGTCAGACAGTGTCGGTTGTTTGTTTGAACTCTCATTCAAGAGCAACGAATCTTTTCACGAAAAGCCATTCCAGATTATTGGCTTGATATCACAGATTGAATCATGAAAACGGACGGTAAAGAATTAGGAAAGCTTTTCAGCAGTTTATGTGGAAACAAGGCCACAATTTCACAAAGAATGAGTATATCACAAGTTCAACTAATGACTTGAAAAAGTCAAACAGGAATGACCTAATTTTGGTTTGTTTTTCAGTTATACCCTTTACAATTATAAAACGCATTCTGTATTCATGAATACAGATATTGAGACATTGACACGAGTTCATATACTTAATCAGCATCTGGAGGCGATTGCGGTGTTCTGAGGAACCGGCACAAAGATCATCCAGATCTCTGTTTGGACCGGACCTGCATCAGAGTTAAAGATCAGACCCAGTCATGCAATTATCTGTTTGTGTCACCAATACTGAAAGCTCAGCAAGCATCACGCTGGCATTGCTGTGTATCATTATTGGGTAAATAATGTTTCTCATATGTCTGAAAGCTGTCATTAGAAAGGAACTCTGGTTTGAGTGAGTCTGATTGAAGATGGTATTTACTGTGCCAGACAGCATGTGCTTCTGTTCCAGGCCTCTCCTCTTAAAGTTCAAATGTCGCCCGTTTTGAAATCTGGTGACTATTAGTCAACGTTTCCATCATTTTTCCACTTTTATTGCATTTAGAGAATAAAGTAAATCACCCTGTTTCTGCAGGATCTTTTTTACTCTCTTTTGACCCTTGAAATTAATCGAGACATTTTTGCTACTGTGTTTTTTCGAGGCCCTTTTAAACAGCACTGTGTTGCACATAAAATGACACGGATGCATTCGGCAGACACTTTACCTCAAAGCTACTTCCGGTGCATTAAAACGACACACTGTATGAGCATGTGCATTTTCTAGGAATCAAACCCGTGAGCCTGGCGTTGTTAGCGCTGTATGCCGAGCTACAGAAAAGGTGCTACAACACAGCAACAACACTGATTTACAAGCAGTACGTTTGTTTTCAGCCCCGATATATTTGGCAGTGCTCTGTCCTCTGAAATCAGACTTTTTGCAAACCCATTATATTTTCCAAGGTACATAATAATTTTTTTTTCAATTCATTGTGTTTTTATACGGTTCTTTAAAACTGTGTTGTAATTGGGACTGTTAAACTAGAAGAGGCGTCACACTAGAATCACATTCTAGAACCTGTGTCGACGGTGTCCAGCATGAGAACCTGAATGTTTTGAGTCTTCCTGTTGTGTTTGTTTAGCCTGATGGCCTCTTCCTCTGAGAGAAGTGGATCATTTCACAGTCCACAYCAGCACCAGTGATCCGGTTAATCCGGTCTCACAGCTAAACCAACTGTTTACACTTCAGCAGAGTTTAAATCACCTCTCACAGTCTGACTTCATTCTTGCTCATACAGTTACATCAGAGCACAGCTCCAGACATTCCTGTGATCTCGTTTGAAACTTTAGAGGAGAAAAATCCGACAAGCAGGAATAAGGTGGAGGAATTAGTTCAAGCTAAAGGAAATTCGTTCATCATTTACTCACCCTCATGTTCTTCAATTCCTTTGACTCGTTCTGCAGAACACAACAGATGATATTTTTAAGACAAACTGAACAGAATGAAACAGGTCTGCATCTATAGCCTTAATGACACGATCACTCAGTAGGGGGCAGCTAGTTCAGACCCAAATGTTGCTGTTGGTTTGTAATTCTTAATGAAATGTTAATGAATACTTTGAAATATTTGTTTGATTTCCTTTGAAAAACGATTGAACAGAACTCAAAACTGCTAAATATTACTTTCTATTATAATGTTAAAATACTTATAATAACTATAATAATAAATAATAACATATTCAATTATTTATGTATTATGTTTCTAGGTAATAATTTAATGTTAATTTGATGGAAAATCATCTAACATATCTATCAATTTTCTCTGTTGAAAAGGAAGCCGAACTGATGCAAAAATAAAGAAAGCAAAAATTACACATAATTACAAGAACATACAAAACCACACATACACACACAGACACACACACACACACACTTTAAATAAGACACAATTATTTACCTAAGCAGATCCAGACCACTTCAGAAGCTTGTGCCTGCTGCTGTTGGCTGGGGTCCAGCATGCTCTGCTCTGGGGGGCAGTCTAGATTACAGAGGAGCATCGACGCATGATCCCGCAGGCGACATGCATCTGTGCTCGCATGTTTTGTATGCATGCATGTACATAATGTGCCATACGCTGTGATGTCATCTTATCAAAGTAAAGATGAGAAATAAAACACGCTGGAGTTGCTGAATGCTGACGTATAATGTGTGTGTAAACAGCACATGACTGTGACGAGTGACAAATTAAACTCTAGGACGCGTGAGGCAATAATACACAGGGAACACCTGTCATTACCCCCTGTCATGTATCTCATATGTGTAATAATAATGTAACACAGTACATCATGTTTTATGTTTTTATTATATATGTGGATATGACAAAACCTATTGGCTATTAAAAAAAAAGAGAGTGTGTGTGTATCCTTGTACACTTGTCCTCAGAAGTGAACAAAACCTGAAAAAAAGGTTTTGGGGATGTTCTCATTTGTAAAAACATACAAATGGTAATCAATGCACCAAAAAACATGGTTATACTTTTACTGTAATAAAACCATGGTTAATTTTCATAAGGGAGGTTACAGTATGCTTTATTAGCACTGTATATATTTGTTTAAGTTTATGGAATGTCCCTATTTAGCTTTAGTAAACGTGTAAAAAAATCCAAGGTGCATTTCTTCTGCTAGCAGACATGTGGACACATCTGACCACACACAGCCCCCCAGAGTACCGTTACAGTACTGTATATACAGAAACATGGTACACTGTCCCAAAGGATTATCTGAGTGTGTGTGTGTTTGTTGGCCAAAGGACAGTTTCAGTAAGAGTTTTATCAACATCTAATATTTCTCATTTCCCAAGAGAACCTGGTGCTGTAAAATAGTCATAAAAGGGAGATGAATGCTTCAATGCACGCGCACACACACACACACACACACACACACACACAGGATAAGCAGTTGCTGATTGCGGTTGTCAGTGGACAAAGGTGTCAACAGCTCTATCAGTCATTTGCAGCAGTTTCTCTGGTCGTACAGTCTTTTTGCGCTCTGCTTATCTTTTTATTACTTGCCAGTTATGTTTATTCAGTGTTGGTAAACCCTGTTTACTTCCCTCTGATCTTTTACTCTGAGGTGACCATGTTGCCTTCTGAGGTCAAGACGAGGGATTAAAAACAAAGGTCAACTTAACAAGAATTAAATCAAAGACTTCACAAAAACTATTTCTCTGTTAGTGATTTGTTGGTGAACTATAACAACGGTTTTAAAGAATGCTGCTCTCGAGTCCAGTCACAACACGCTTGGGGTTAGCTCACAAAAGACAGTGGCACAATACATGTGCAACACTGTGCATTTTTTTATCAAATTTACCAGCAAATATGCTACATTTCTATATTCTGTATGATTATATTTTTACATTTTTCACAGAAGACACTAGCTGATTCATGGCAATGGAAACGCTGTTGATGGTCACACACACACGTAACACTTACTGCGCGCACAAAATCAATGACGACCACAATTATTGAATTTGGCCACTGGAGCCAGTGGAGCCCCCTCCATCACAGCCAGTCCTTGCAGGTCAGAGAGACAGGGATAGAGAAAGCTCCAAAAAATTTGGTGCAAGGGGGTGGGGACAAAGACCTTGGCCTTGTGGCGTGACCCGGCATGGGGCCCCCCGTCTGGGTCCTTTGGCTCTGTCTGACACCTCCCCCTTCAGAGGGTCTGTGAAAGCAGGATCCCTCATTATAATCTGGGTGTCTATGGGAGCTGGGGGTGAGGGGTGCGGAAGACCTACTGAGACATGGACAAGCTCGACAGCTATTGATCAATGACTTGACGTCAACACATGCAGAAATCTTAAATGGCTATAGATAAATGTGTGTGTGGGGGGGGATTCATGCACTCCGACAGTTTGAGTGAAACAGAATTCTAGATCGATTGAGGCTGGTTCCTTTCCTGCTGGCCAGTGAATACAGAAACTATAACTTATGATAAAGTCATCAGTTTTCTAGACACATGTTTATAAAACACAGAAGTGTTATATAGAACTGAGCTGTATGTGTTCGTCTGTGTAGGAAGGAGGTTTTAAGACCCAGAAGACAACAGAAGGGCAGATAAAGGGCTGGTTCATAGTTCATGATCCCTAAGCTCTCTCTCTCTCTCATACACTCTCACCCTTCCCCTCTGGCCCGTCTGCTCGGAAAGGTCAGCGCATGTCTGGAAAAGTGGAATTTTAATAAAGTCTTTTTTAAAGGTCAGCCTTATGCACCCCTTTCTCACAAACATACAAGTTCATCAGATGACCACAGACAAACATCACAAAAACGGCAGTGTGCACAGATGAAATGCAAACAACAAATAAAGGGCAAGTAATGAAATGTAATGCATGTAAACTGCACAATGTGACAACAGGTGAAATACTTAGATGTGTACTTGGACATGTTTAGCATGTCAATGGCTTTGTGTTGAATGTTTTCTCATGAAAGGTGTGTTTTTAAGGGCTGTTTACATTCAGTGTGATTGCTGTGCTGTTAGATA
>JAZGTJ010016493.1:2306-12632 GCA_036877575.1 Botia almorhae
TTGTATTATCTGTCAGTCCTAGGCGTCTAAATGAAAAGCGCTCTGCAAGCGCGTTCTCTGTGTTGTTCCTGAAACTACCGTAATCAATGTAATATGCGCGCACGTAAAAATCAATAGCGGCTGGCTTCACCGTGTTTTTCTGAACCGCGGCTGGCTTGACCGCAGTGAACGAACGGCAGCGAGCAGGGAAGAACTCATTCTGAAAAAAGTCATCCGTAATCTGGCAATGGTTCGGTTTTGCGGTGTCAGACGAACAACAAACAACACCCTGCTGCAAAGTGTGTTTGAAGTTTGTTGCTGGCAATGGTACTGCAGCACCTCAAACAGAAACATGCTGCCGACTGGGAGAAATGTTGCGCCCTACGACATGAAAAAGATCGCGGCAGCACAAGCACACCTGCCAAAAACAACGTACAGTTGTAGAAACATTCACAAACTGCATCCGCTATGATAAAAATGGGGCCCGGTGGAAAGCGATCACGGATGCTGTCGCAATGTGTATCGCAAAGGATATGGTGCCCATATATACTATGGAGACGGATATGGTGCCCATATATACTATGGAGAAGCCGGGGATTAAAACAAAATAAAGTTAAAACTTGTTTTGAACAATTTCTTTGTCATCAAAATGTTGCAAACTGTAAACCTACTTGTCCACTTGACTAGGAAAGCAAGTGTTCACTGATGTGTACCTTTCAAAAGGACCACGGACACGGTGAACTACCTGAAACATGAGAACATCCTCCAGTAACTTATTCTTGTCCATTAAACTTGTGAGGGGTCTTAGGCAGCCAGCAGTAGCCAAGTAATCTGTCAAAGGCTCTGTAGATGTCTGAAGCTCCTCCAGTGTTCTTGATTCAGAAACCTGGTTCCAAAAATAAATAAATAAATAAATAGTTTATATTTTAAATATCCAAAAGAACAATTTACAGCATGCCTTACCAAATAAATCATACATATCATACACAAACAGAAAAAAGTGCCCACAAACCTTTCAGTTTTTCATGGAGCTCATTATCTGTAATATCCTCAGTGACTGGTCTGCTCATCTTTGGTCCTTTAACTAAGCAGTTGAAGAGGGTTTCAGAGAGGAAACATGGTGGTGGCCCTCCATTAACTAGGCTGACAGCAATGGATCGACCAGCAAAAACAAAAAATGTCTGTTGTCCCACACAGCTGTAAAATGAAGGGAAAAAAAAGATACAAGTTCCGGCAACTACAACTTTATCACAATGTGACCCAAAATAAATATTAAATATTGCAAATTCATTATTACACTCATTTTAACTGCAATTATACATAAAGAAATCAAGGGCCAAGTTCAGGTGTTACTCACATCTCTCAAACATTTCACAGTGAGAAAGTGCTTCCATCAGTAACCGGCCCGAGAGGAAAGAGCCAATGAGCATTGGGCAAGAGAGCTGCGCACTGGGTCATGCCCACCCGGAAGCGGGTATATAAAGCTGGCCACCGCTCGCTTTCATTCAGGTTCTTGAGGAGCCGAGATGTGTCCCGGCCAATCAGCGATGAGTCAGGCTTGCGGCAGGGGGACGTAACATCTCCGTTCCCTCCTTCAGGGAACGGGGGTTACAAATATAACCAGGACATTCCCTTTCAGTCAGTCACGTTTAACATTGCATCAACTGTGACGGGGTCCCTGTGGAAAATGCCACAAGCCGACCCACGTTACGGGCTAGGAATATTAGTACAGGCAGGCGAAAGCATGCCTCTGTAAAACAGTACCCCTGCCCCTGTAACCTTCCCAGAGCTCTGCGCAGGCAGCAAGTCGCAACCCAGTTGGGTGCGGAGCCCAATCACAGAGGGGTCGTGGCGCTCATTCCTATCCCCCCAGGAGAAGGCACCTCAGTGCACGGGTCTCCTTCCTCTCACGGGATAGCCAAGAAAAACACTGGAGAAAACGCCCGTTCCAGATGAAAGGCATTGCAGAAAACAAACCCCGCTAAAGGAGGTAATGTGTGGAGATGAGGTATAGACTGACCCGGCAGTACTATCTATGAAAAAGTCTCTGGGGGAAGGGAAAGACACGGGTTCACCGATAGGGGAACCGTACCGTGGAAGATACGCATGTGGGATCACCAAAGGGGAATCACTACAAATGGAGCACCTAGCCCAGCACAAGGGCTGACAGAGGCATACATACACAAGTGCTGGGCCTGGCGTGAGGCTCCTCCGTGGAGCCTGCTATCCGGCAGGTGCTGGAGGAATCACAACGTAGGGTTCACCTACTGGGAAACCACTGTGAAGGAGGACAACCACCTAAGTCCCCCTATTCCAGGGGGGAGGCGAAATGCAAGCGAAGACACCAAGTCCGTCCCTCCGCCCAACACACGGGAGGATACAGGCTCTACCCTGAGGTTATAGAACCTCGCAAAGGTGTTGGGTGTCGCCCAGCCCGCAGCTCTGCAAATGGTGCCGTGCGCCAACGCCCAGAAGGGCACTACACTCCTAGTCGAGTGAGCGGCATGCTTTGGGCATGGTAAGCCAAGGTGATGGCATCTGCTATCCAGTGAGCCAACATCTGTTTGGAGAGGGTCTTCCCCTTCTGCCTTCCTCCGAAGCAGACAAAGATCTGATCGGGTCATCTGAAGATCAGAGTGCGGTCCACGTAGATGCGCAGGGCGTGAACGGGACACAGCAAGGAAAGGGCTGGATCTGCCTCCTCCGAGGGCAGCGCTTGCAGGTTCAGCACCTGATCCCTAAAAGGCATGGTGGGAACCTTGGGCACGTAGCCGGGCCTGGGTCTCAAGATCACGTGAGAGTAGGCAGGCCTGAACTCTGTTAAATCTGTGCAAAGTTAATGTCAAAAGATAAATGACAAAAAAAAATAAACCATTACACTAAATTAACTTAAATTACAATGATCACAGTACTTTCCTGTAGCTCAGTGGTTAGAGCATGTTGCTTTGGCTAAAAGCGTCTGCCAAATGCGTAAAAAAAATGTAAATGTACTTTACAGCATACATTTTTGTTAAACATTTTTTAGGAAACTTTAAGGAACTTTAAGGATTCAAATGAATTAAGGTTAATGCCATATACTTACTTGAAAAGGCACTGATGGTCTCAAAGAGCTCGTTTGAAAACCTTTTGGACCATATTTCCGTCTAACCGTTGGCTTTCATGGTGTAACAGTGGTGTGATGCTGGCTGAGGAACACGGACGAAGGAGCGGAACGAGGAATATCCAAACAAAGGGTCTTTAATAATAATTCAACAAACAGAGTCAAACATCCAACAAACAGAGTCAAACATCCAACAGAGTCAAACATCCAACAAACAGAGTCAAACATACAAAACAATAACGGACCTCGATAACAGGAAGAGGGAGAACTAGAAGTAGGGACGAAGATAAGGGGAAAACAGGTGATTGTAATAAACTGATTAAACAGGAAGTAAACCAAATAAGGGAAAACCGGAACAGAACCAAAACAAACCAGGAAAACATAAAATAAGAGTCCAGAATTGTTACAGGAGGAACCAAGGGGGAGACTTGAGGAACTTGAGCCTAAACAACGCAGTACTAGCATAAGATCAAACTTGGAATTTTAAAAGCTTAACTGTTACACACCTGCATATACATGATTGCTTACAAACATACCTCACAGCACATTTTTTTGTCCTTTAAATATGGGAGTAGAATTGTTGCATAATTCCAAATAGATATATTATGATCCACAAATAAATGTAAAGTGATTGACAAAAACCAAGCATATTCACAAAATAAATAGAATGAGATCTACAAATAAATCTTGAAAATAAAAAATATATTCACAAATATATTTTTATTCTACAAACACAACTTTGCCTAAATTTATGTGTGAATCGCGTCCTGTCCATTTGTAGATTGCTGCACGCATTTGTGAATAGCTCTCTGTGCATTTGTGTATAGCATGCTGTGCATTTGTAAAACGCTGCACATATTTGTGGATTTTGAGACATTTCAAGCTTCAAAACCCACACCAATACACAAATGAATGGACTCCGCCCACTTTTACTTAAGCCAATCAGATACCGGCCACGTGGTGCTGACCAATCGTTGCATGTTCTCGCTCCAGACAATCACGTTTGGAAAACACAAGAAACAGGTCCCTACAAAAGCTATCTTTTAAGATGTTGAAGCAAAAATGCAACCCCCTTGTGCTCATTTTGGCCCACTCTTAGGAGCAGTTGTGAAAGCACAGGGATCTGGTGCTTAGGCACTTCTGACATCTGGGGCTTTGGGTCAACTGGAAAAAAACATGAAGTTTGATGGTCATACCGTGGTACCTGTGTTTTTTTCCTTTTCCTCTTTAAACAAAAAAAGCTACAGTTTCTAAAGTACTAAGAAAGCTTCATTCATTGTTTTAATCATATCATCAAGTTTTTCAATGCTGTTTGCTGGTAATGTAAAAAAGACCAGGTAATGGTTCAAGATATTGTCATTCTGAGGTAGATTTTTATGCTATTAATATCCAGTCCATAAAATGGAATTAAGTTGATTGTATGATTACGTTTATGTGTGGGTCCTGTCACATTTTGTCAACAAAGCTAAGAATATCTTTAAAAACTAGTCCTAACGCATCATTTTGATTAGCTAAATGGATGTTAAAATCACCAACAATTTAGGTATGTTTTCTCAGTATTTGTATTGTCTGGAAATCAAACCATGGTTTTAATGTTGTTAATGCAGTGCTCTACCGGGTTAGGAAACCTTGTTCATCATGTTCTATGACACTCTACAAATACCTTAAACCTGGTTATCAACCTGAAGTCCCAACTTAGAGGTCAGCGTCTCAGTGTCCACTGGGCTGGTGTGCAAAATAACATGGTTAAAGATGTTTAATATATAAATCTTTCTTAAAAATACTCCCACAGTCACCATTAATAGTAGCCATCTGCCTGCTTACACAGGCTGTTCTCTTTTGAATTCATCCCTCACACAAGCAGTTCTTCAGGTAAAAGGTTGCCAGATATCACAAAGTAAATAAATAAAGCAACCCCATTTATCGTACCTTGGGTACAAGCCCCTTAAAACGCAATATAAAATGAAGACAAAACTGTACCAGAAGAACAAATTTAAGAGGAATATAGATTACCTGAATATGTTTTTAAATGAAATAAACTTAAAAGTAAACTTGATTAAGTTTTATTAACTAAGTTCAGGAGGAGCACGGTCTTGTAATCTAACCAATCACTGCGCAGCTATGCATNNNATAGCCGTTCCTCACCTCCGTCACATCCGCCACTCCATCGCCTCACTCTTGGCTGGTATCTACCTCAGTCAAGGATGGGGGGAGTACTCTGGGTTCGGTCCAAATTCTGAGTTCGGAGCCCCCCGGACAGCACAACAAATACGCATCAATGACAATTTGTGATTGCATGTTAGTGCGAACTCGTGAAAAGTAAATTAAACTTAAAAGGTAGGAAATGTAATTATGAAATGTGTTATGAATAAAATAATTATATTTATATAGTATTATAAACAGGGCTGCAAATCAAGGGGTCAATTTCAAGGGGGAATGGAGTTGCATTTTAAAATCTTGATCTTGTAATACATAAATATAGTGGGATTCTCTACATCTATGGTTTAATATTAAGTATATCCCCAGCTTAGGGTCTCCCAAGTGAATATTGGCCATTTTCACCACTTTATAACTTTATCAGTATAAGTTTATGAATTTAAATTCAGTAGAAGCCTAGACAAAATAAAAAAACATGCTCTTAACACAATTTCTTATTGACATCAGTCTGGTAATTATTAACTGGACCAATTGTAAAACATGTTACTTTGTTCTGCTCTTAAAGTACATGCAGCGTTCTGTTCATTTCTAGTTTGTAAATAAACAAAAAGATAACGTTCCTCCACTATGACAACTGACAAAAAAAGCTGAAACTGAAGACTGAAGTTGGGCTATTTGGTGGACTGTCCCTCGTTGCAGGGGTCATGGTTGGTCCTGGAATCTTTATGTCTCCTCAATATGTGCTACTTAACATTGGTAGTCCAGGTGTAAGTCTGTTAATTTGGGCTGCTAGTGGATTGCTGGCCATGCTAGCTTCTTTGTGCTATGCTGAATTAGGAACGGTAATCTATGAGTCTGGAGGAGAGTATATCTACATCTTACGTACTTCAGGCAACCTCATGGCCTTCATATTTGCTTTTATTTCTGTAGTTGTAGTGAGGCCAACTAGTATTACAGGGGTGTCAATGAGCTTTGCACCTTTCTATGATGATTGCCCACCACCAGATGGAGCAGTGAAGTGTTTGGCAGCCACAGGGATTGTGGTATTGACAATTGTAAATTGCCTGAATGTGCGCTCCTCCGTGATAGTCACAGTGTTCTTCATGGCCGTCAAGATTCTGGCATTAGTAGTAATAATAATTGGGGGAATTGTTCTACTTATTTAGGGAAACACTACAAACAGCTTCCAGCAGCCTTTTGACCAAACAAAGCATCAGTGTCATTGGAACAGCATTTTACCAATGTTTGTGGTCCTATGATGGCTGGAACAATTTAAACACAGTAACTGAAGAAATTAAACATCCTGAGATAATTATCATCATTGACTTGGTGTACTCTGCATTTTTCTGAATATGTTGCAGTAAGAATAGAACATTTTACTAAATTGTAATTTACCAATGCCATTGTTCAACTGTACTATTAACAGTCAAAAATTATTAATCTATTTAGAGAGCTATGAAAATTAATTTAGGGTTAAAGAGATTAAAACAGTAGTGATGGGAAGTAAAATTGTTTTTTGCCAACTGGACAGTGTGTTTTATTGAACCATTTTAAAAAAACAGTTTACCAGTTCTTTGATGTTCATCATGTGGATGAAAATACATACTCATCCAAATAAAGTCATGTGTAAGAGCATATAGATTCTTTATATTTTATTAACTAAAATAATAAATATAGCTGCAAGCAGTGATGATGAGCCCAAGCACCTCCACCATTCGAGACATCAAGAATCTGTTCACACTTTAGCATTTTCAATATCTCTTCATTTATCTGACCAAGCAACTTGGGTACATTTAAAAGGACTCTGTTTTAAGTGACACTTCCTTCTGTTGGTGGCGCTATGACTGTGGCTCACAATAGTCACCTCTATGCCAAACATATAGCTCAAGTTCCAACAAAATCACTCAATTCACGCAGCAGATATAAGCCAATTCGGGTTTCCCTTTCTTTGTCAATAATTTAGTGGTAACTGTTAGAGATATTAAAAAACCCTTTACAATTTAATTTTTGAATCTTCAATGACTTGGAATAATATTTGCCAAATTTGGTGACGTGAGAAAATCCACATTTGATCCAAAATGGTGACTTCCTGTTGGGGGGAGTTAATGAATGTAATTTTTTTAAGTTGTCCAGTTTACATGTACCAAGTTGGGTGACCATAGGTAAAACTAACCCTAAAAATAATGAATAATCCTAAGAAAACATTAGGATGCACTTTCAGGGCTTGGGCCGTATTAATTCGGCATCATGTTTGTTAAAGGTCGGCTAGGCAATCGTGGAGGCTAATAACAACAAACTAGCTTTTAAGCTTCCACCCTCCCTTTATATATACAGTATATATTGTCACGGGTGAAGAATCACGCAACAAAGTAGGCTGTGAATAAAGACCCCGGAGGGTGGGTTTATTGAGTGAACAAACGTGTGGTGCTGGTGCGTGGCAGCCGGTGCGGCTGGTGAGGCTGGTGGGGCTGGTGAACCTCCGTGACCCGTGCGAAACTCCGTGCCCTGTGTACGATCTCATGCCTCTTATATCCCTTCGTGCGGTGAGAGTGGGTGCCAGTGTGTGCTCCTCTGTGTGGCGGATCGGTCACTCGCTGCTCTCTATGTGAGGGGACAGAAAACACAGTCATTAGAGTCCGGCCTTCGCTACTCACTTCAGATCTCACGAGGGCCGGAGCTGGCGGCGTTATACGGCCGCGTGGTGATGCGGTCCAGCTGTGGCCGGTCCGCCGGTGACGAGCTGGCGCAGGTGCGGCGCCTCGGTTGCCAGGGCGACGCTGATCAGCCTGGAGAGACTCGTCACAATATATATATATATATATATATATATATATACATAAATGCATACATAGTTTGACAGGTAAGTAGGACATACTAGCAATGCATTTGGAGCAAGTAGGCCGGTGGTCGACAACTTGCACATCCAAGTAGCACATACATTCTGCACCTGTGTGAGAGGAAATAAATTTCCATATCAGCAGGCGGCAATCTGTATTTGTTACTCAGAATGAAAAACCAGGAGAGCTAGTGACTGCTACAATACAAAATAAGGACAGCAGCACTTGCCAGTTTCACACATCTTGCTCACCACAAACGGATTATCTTGTCTTGTTCCAGACAGCCATATCTTTTTTAAATATTTGTGTTTTGGAATAAGAATTGCAAAAAATGAGAAGAGTGTTCTGTGTGTTTCAATTGCTTGCTTTTATCACATTTTTCTCCTTGTGAACTTTTGCTAAGCTTAACAGCCAGAATGATCTCAACTTACGTCACTGATTTAACATGTTGAACTGGCATAAAAAAGCAGATGGGCTATTTCCATAGGTCTTGCAAGGTATGCTATGGTGCCATTTCATCCAGACTGTAGTTCCCTCAGCCTAGGTAGTATAGTTCCCTCCTGATTCTTTGATTATGGTGCCCATCTCAGCATGTGAGAAATCAGCACACATGGACAATATTAAATATTAATAAAATAACATGCAGCTTCTTTAGTTTCCTTGGCTCCCTTAATTTTCTTGGCTTATGTTGAGTGCTACAACACCAAATTTGTCATAGTTGACTGTACTTGCTGTCCACCATTTTGAGGTTTTTGGAAAACCTACTTTTTTTAAATCCTTCTAGGTCGTATGTCCAATTTGCACAAAAATTTGCGTGCATCATCTAGGGACACTTCTGACAAAAATCAATAGATCAAATGGTTCTCAAGTAACGAAAAATCTTTAGATCAAATCTAAATTTGGTCTCATGATGAAGTGGTTCTTAAGTTTTACTCAAGTTTTACATGTTTTTAAGCCTATATTTCTACACTCATCATCAGTAATCTCCACAAATATTTCTTTTTGTCAATTTATTGGGACAGTTGTGGCCTAATTAGTTAGAGAGTTGGACTTGTAAACCAAAGGTCACAGGTTCAATTCCCACATCTGGCAGGAAAGGAGTTGAGCAATGCACCTTTCCCGCAGCTACTCCCTGGGTGCTGCAGTGATAGCTGTCCACTGCTTCCAACATATTAATTACTTTCAAAAAACGTTTTTGAAATGGATGTCTTAGACCAAATAATGAAGAAAAAGCCAAAAAGAGCCCACAATACATTTACATTTAGGCATTTGGCAGACGCTTTTATCCAAAGCGACTTACATTGCATTATACTACACATTGATCACTAAATATGTGCAAACCCTGGGATCAAACCCATGACCTTGGCGTTGTTAACGCCATGCTCTAACCACTGAGCTACAGGAAAGCTATAAATGGGAACTCCTTCAATACTGTTTAAAAAGATAACTTGAGAAGATAACTCCACTTTGGAAGGAGACTCATATCTGTGTGCAGCTACTTACCTGTTCCTGAAGTTCCCTATTTCCGTCATCTCCCTTGTGTTGTCCTGTGTTCGTGTGCTCTGACGATCTCCCACTCTGTCAGCATAGCCAGCTCCTGGATTCCTATTGTTCACCACTCCACTCTCCAGACCTGGTAACGACAACGTGCTACATCCCCATCTGTGATATATATTCAGACATGCTCACATAACCTTATATCCTATGTAGCATATATTTTATAATATGTGGTCTACATATGTATGGGATTGTTTCTACATGGGATGCATTGTTTTTTTTAAAAACTGTTTCAGTTTGTGTTGTGATATATTGCAGTAATGATTACAGAAATGTGTTGATTATTTCATGTTGTTACTTGATTATTTCATAATGCAGTTAAGCAAAATCTTGTTTTATGTCTTGTCTTGTTGTTTACATTTACATTTATGCATTTGGCAGACGCTTTTATCCAAAGCGACTTACAGTACATTCAAGTTATACATTTTGTCAGTATGTGTGCTCCCCTGGGAATCGCTAACACAATGCCCCATCAACTGAGCTACAGAAACAGAAAGACTTGTTTAATGTTAAAGTAAACAAGTACTTGTTAAAGTAAATTCTGCTGTAGTTAATATTACGTTTATCCCTTTAGTGGATCAATTTGTGGTATTTCCAGTTGCACTGGCTGCCAATAGCTGCTTGCATTAGATTCAAGGCTCTGATGTTTGCCTTCAAGGCAACTACTGGATCTGCACCTCCCTACCTACTCTCACT
>JAZGTJ010016494.1:0-12631 GCA_036877575.1 Botia almorhae
CTGTAACCATGAATGAGTTTCTTACACCTCTTTACTGGATTTTTGGACCACTCTTCTTTTGTAAACTGCTCCAGGTCATTCAGATTTTCAGTCTTCTCCCAACTGCTGTTCTGAGATCTCTCCACAGGTGTTCTATGGGATTCAGATCTGGACTCATTGCTGGCCATTTCAGAACTCTCCAGCGCTTGTTTGTAACCATTTCTGAGTGCTTTTTGAAGTGTGTTTCAGGTCATTGTCCTGCTGGAAGACCCATGACCTCTGGTGGAGACGCAGCTTTCTGACACTGGCCACTATGTTGCCCCCCAAACTTATTTGGTAATCATCAGATTTCATGATACCGTTCACACAGTCAAAGCATCCAGTGCCAGAAGCAGCAAAGCAACCCCAAAACATCTTTGAACCTCCACCATGTTTGACTGTAAGGACTGTATTCTCTTCTTTAAAGGTTTCATTTTTTTTCTGTAAATAGTGCCATGATGTCCTTTACCAAAAAGCTCTACTTTTGTCTCATCTGTCCACAGTACGTTCTCCCGTACATTCTCCCAGAAGGATTGTGGTTTTCTCACACAAGTTTTGGCAAACTCCAGTCTTGCTTTATTATGCCTTTGTGTCAGCAGTGTTGTCTTCCTAGGTCTCCTACCATAGTGTCCCGTTTCATTCAGATGGTGATGGCTGATAGTGCAAGCTGACACTCTTGTACCCCGTGTCTGCAGATCAGCTTAAATTTGTTTGGAATTTAATTAGGGTTCTTTATCCACCATTCGAACAATCCTTCGTTGTATTTTTTATTAATTTTAGGTTAAAAGGTTAGCTACAGTGCCATGGGTCCTTTAAGTTCTGTGTGAAGTGTTTATCAAATTTTTACCAAAACATTTGCAATTACAACAATTTTCTGATATTAAACAGATATATTTAGAACAATTAGATAACAATTATCATTATATTAAAAAAGGATTAATACAACTTCCACTCTAAAAAGTAATCAAACTGTCAGCAGTAAAATACTGAAAACGATAAAGAATAAAACACATAGTGAGCATTTGGAAGATAAACATTTAATATATAATTCACCATATAATGACAGAAACAATACAGACAACTTTTCGTGCTCTTTATCATTTTGTTATTTTTTATTAACTCCGCCCCTTACCTCTGGCCAGAGACAGGTGGTCATGTGTGTCCTGAAACGTGTGGTGGTGAGACATATTTGGTTTTTAAATGCAGCCTTCTAATTGCTGTTACGGAGGAGGCCTTAGCTCCGCCTCCTGCTGCTCGTCTGCCTTCGCCAGAATATTAATACGTTCCGGACTACATTACCCATGACCCCGTACCTGTCTCTGATTACTTCCTGTTGGGCACCTGAACGCAATCAGCGGGACTATAAAGCTTTGTATCTAACATAACTCGATGCGATATCTTGTATTGCCCTTTTGTATACATTTCAGAGAGTTTATTGGACTGCCTTATCGCTGCCGTTGGAGTACTTGGATTACTTCTCGTTTTTGGATTTTTGCCGCCTGCCTTTTTGTACTTTGTTTTGGACTGTGTTTATGAACGTTTGCTGCCTGTCTCCACCCTTGCCCGTTCATGGTTTTGTCTTTGCTTCGCCCTCACTGCTCTGCTCGCCCTTGTTTGACCATTGCCCGTTTGTTGATTACTCTCTTTAATGAAATGCTGCGAATGGATCCTTCTGTTTGTTGGTTACTTGCCAGAAATTTTATTTCTGAAATAATTTTGTTCTATCAGCCCCCAGTAGTCAGGGTACTGAGCAGGGAGCACTTTCTAGTAAAGTCCCAATGCTAAAATTCTTCTAGTACACACTAAAACGAAAACCTTCACTCCCTGAAATTTCCACAATACATCATAAAAACCAGGTAGCTTTCACTATTTTATTTTTTAAAGTACTTTTAGGTAGCCATGGTATACAGAGCAACACGGAAACTAAACAATCCCATGTCCACGAAATTATGTACAATAGCTGCCACAAAAGACACCATACTTCCCTCAGTTTGGTTACAGGAAGTTTTCATTAAATTATTCTGTTGCACAGAACATATTTCACTTTATTGTTTATAAATATTGTTTATATTGTTTTTCAAAAATTACAAACCCAAATAAAACCCTTTAAATTAAACTTGAAGTCTTTGAATATGAAACCCCCAATGAACTAACAAATGCCATCAAGTTTTCTTGTACCATCACAATACCAAACAAAAATAGAAAACAGTCTCTGGCTGTGAATCACAAAAAGTACAATTTGAAAATTGGTCTCCATGATCAGTTTATCAGACAGATAATAAACGCAATCTAGCACACATTTTAAACTAATATTCAGTTGAAAATTTTGTACAAATTTCCTATAAAAAAATTTAATAAGAATTTATTAGTAAATGTTTTATAAACGCAATAGACGCCCTGCTGTGTTGTGAATTAAGTCACTCACCTATGTGCCTATGCGCCTTTTCACTATGACTATATATACAATATGGCATGGCCTTTTGTTTTTCAATTATTCAGCCTTTCACATGTGTATGTATAGGATTTTCTGTTTTTGGTAACTGTACAGGTGTATGAATGACAGTACAATGAAACTGACAAAGCATGTGAAATCTAAATCACTTTGCTAAAACATTTAATAAAAGCTTGGCACTCACTAAACTGCATGTGAAACTTAAGCTGTTAAATCTCATCAACACATATTTCTACTTTAGCTAATCCGGTCTTTAAAGGACAAAGGTAGTGCTTCATGGTTTAAGGTTTGTAGGAAGATGGACATTTCATCTCTAGTTTTCATCTCACTCAAAATACCTTAGTTTATAATTGTCCGATACACAAATGACAAATGATCCTGTGTTTTACTGTTTACTGTTTGACACAAGGCAATTGCACTTTTTGTAGTCAAAAAACAGGCACTCTCTGACAGCCTTTAAATGTGGTATTCACTGTAGGATACTCCTATTTATTAACTGTGCCATTTGGAAAAAAACCTTACATCTAAAGGACCACATCTGTACCAGTGCTTGAGTTGAGTTTGTCTCTTTGCACCTATTGCAGTGAGGGAGCAAAGAGTAAAGATTGCTCAATAGTTAGTTGCACACATGCAGGAAATGTTCAGTGCCAGGTAACTGTCATAGCTAACTTACGTGGAGGTTTTAAACACCCACTCAACTCTCACCCATCACGAGAGCATCAACATTTTCCACTCACTCCCTGTAAGCATGTTTAACGCAACTAACAAAGTGCTGCACAAGTGCTGGTTAAAAATATAGTATAAGGCATTTTCTTTATTTAGCACCTCATGTTACATCAGTTACAGATTGATGTTAGACAGATGTTCTCATCTCACCCTTAGTTCAGATAGCCTTTTTTTGCTAAGTATTCTGAGTGATTGCTAGGTTAATCTGGGTGGTTGTGAGCACATTGTCATATTGTCGTTACAGTGTTCTTGATGGTTGCTAGATGCTTTTCTAAGTGGCTGTTAAGATGTTCTGAGTGTTTGTTAGCACATTGCTTTTCAGTTACTAGTTTCAGTTAGTAGAGTCATGGTTACACCATTGCTAGGTGTTTGTTAGGATATTCTGGGTGATCTCAAGTCCAAAAAGATCTTCCCCAAGTGATATTCTGGTCTCTAGATATGACTCTATGAGTCTATAATTGCATACCAGGTGAAAAACTTACAGGGAGGAACATACACCTCAGCAGACTGCAAGGTTTAAGTGCGTAGCACAACTGAACGGGTTTTTAGGATTAGACATTTGTTCAAAGTATAAGAAGTAGTTATTGTGCTGACTGTCTTTTAGCAAACACCTCTAACAAACAGACAAACAAACATGTCAGACAAGAGCTAACAAAGTGTTCAGTTCTGGAAACAGAGCAGAGCAAGTTACATCAGATACACCAGATGGGAGACTGTACTGTTCATATGGAGACTGACTAAAGAGTTTCTCTCTCATATTGGGTTGAGTCACGTTATACAAATCAAAAGATTATTGTGCAGGATTAATGTGGCTAGCCATGTGTCGCCATCTTTACAGCATCTCTATAATCAGTACCAGGCAGAGAAGCATGGAAAGCCACTGGAGATGGGCACTTACAGGGTGTGATGTGGAAATGGCGATGAGAGTTTGTTCCCAGCATTGATCCACAGCTGAAAATTAATGGTGGGAATGGATGTGTTGATTTGTTTTCACACTCATGTTCATTTACATTCCTGTGCTTGGCGTTTGATTTGTTGTCATGGGAAAAGAAGCTGCTGGAATACGAATGTAAATGAACAACCGAGTGTGAATGAAGTTCATTCACAGTTTAACCCTACACAAAACCTACACATGTAGATGAGGGCTTGTGTGCAGCAACATCTGAGAGGTTGAGAGATGCTCCAGAAGAACACAGTGGCCCCTATAAAGTTTGGACACTCGGGTCATATGCCTGAAAATGTTTGAATGACATGGCATAACAAAACATTTAATAAATGATTTTGGAGCTTTTCTCAGAACTAACTTGCTTTTTAAACCTTTGCAATGACTTTTAAACCACTGCTGCCTGGGTGATGTATGATTAGTAGATATGTGAAGTCATTTCACATCAAGTTTACAAAGGTGTCCTGATAAAGTATCCACAGGTGGAGTTCAGCACATGGATTCACATTTACTATGGACATGTCATAATATATATTGTATAAAATAAAAACTAATATCTTGCAGCAAAATCATTTAAAATGTAATACAAACAAGTAAAAACAAGTTTGCTTGAAGTTGGCTTGTAGTATCATGTTCTAAAATAAATGACATTTGCTTTGATATTTTGTCATTTAATACAATGATTTTTCTCATTGCCATATGTGAGACTAAAATATGCTTTTGGGGCTATATAATCTTTAAGTTTAGATCAACACTCATAGTACAAAAATCAACACGTGGAAAAATGATGTTTTTCAGCACCTTCAAAAATCACCTACTTCAATAAAGTCATAAGAGTGGTTTTGACAGCTGGTCTTAAAGTTATAGAAAGCTAAATGTTTACGTTTTTATTTCTTTAACCACTTTTATTCAATCATGATAAGCTGTAGACTGAACATGTTTCCACGCAAAATTTTTTAAAACTGTTGCAGCAACAAAGATGCTTTTATCAACCTCATATGTTTTTCAATATGATTTTCATATGTTTTTCCCTTGTAATCTCACACGTTTCATCTAAAGTGTCAGAAGATACGTGCTCAGTCTGAGATCTCAATATAAGATCACACATTTTATGCTTTATACTTACAAAATATTATCTATATTTTGTCATGTTAGTGTATTGTAAATCCCAGATTATATAACACAACTACTATTATTCTCTTAATCTACGTTTCCTTATTCTTAATTTTTTAATTTCTTTTTCTATTTGTTGTAATTTTTATTATATGTTCTTAAACTGTGAGTGACCGCTGTTCAAAACATGTCACCATATTTACATTTACTCATTTAGCAGATGCTTTTATCCAAAGCGATTTACAAAGAGCATTAACCATTTTGTACTAAGAACCAACAAGCCAAGACAACTAGCTACATTTACAAATGGAAAACCCGTTCTGATGCTAGAACTACATATCATACTGTGCATGCTTGTGTATGTGACTAAAAAACTTGAAAATAAACTAAACAAACATAGACATAACATTAACAAATAGTTGCTTATATCTACACCTCGATGGCAGGCAAGTATTTCAGTTTAGTAGAAAACTCACTGCTCTTCATCTGACACCTGTCTCCATGGTGACACCCCGTGGTCACTTCCATGTACTTGTTAATCTGAAACAAACTTGACAAGATTTAGACAAGCGTTGATTAATTTTAACCCACATGTTGTTTGTGTCAAACACTAAAGTGTGTGGAGGAACGATAGTGTTCTCGACTGGCATGCTGACACCGTGGGTTCAAATGCTGGGTGAAGTGTCTACATTAAGCCATCTGAAAATTACTGTTTGTAATATTGTGTGTTTTTTAATTTATTCAGTTTTTAACATCTGCCTGACAATTACATGTGCTTAATTTTATAACCTATAGGCTCCTCATCATAAATAACTAAAGGTGATTTTGGTCATGTAAAATTAAGATTACATGTCAAAATCTTTTATAAAAAATATTAATTTTTCTGAGCGGGGTTCAAACAGATGATCAGTTAAGCATGGTAGTCGGGCACTCAAATAAGGATCCTAATGATCATGCTGACCTTTAAGCATCTGTCCCTAGAGCACCTCTTGAGATCAGGGAGTAAGGTTTATACACTGCACAACTTTTCACTTACTAGCTGGCATCTGTTACAGAAGGACCTTAGCCTACTTTTTAAAAATATAATAATTCCAGTTTTCCAAAAATTCTCTCACAAAAACCCACAAGGTAAAGATGTGTTAACTTCACTTTTAAACTTTGTGGGAACCCTGTCAGTCATCTACAAATTGCAACACAACAAAGCTTAATTTAGCTGTAGTCACATGACATGGGTGTTTGGATTCACACTTTGGAGCAGTGTTTTAAAACATGTACGCTTTGGGATTTCAATACAGCATTGAAATGTCAGTTTTGCATCGACCGTTCCTACCACTCACTGTCTGCCATGTTATTATCTGCGGTCACTAGTGATAATGTGAGAATGTTTTAGCTTGATAAAAACTATAAATTTGTTGCCTGTAACAGTGACCATAAAGGGGGTCGCACACCAGACACAGCATACATGCTGTATGTGTGAGCTCAAGTTCAAAATCCATATATTAGTATGCATCTCATATGTAAAAGTTTAGTTTTTGTGGTAGAATAGAGTTACATATGAGGGCTTTTTCTCTATTAATGCGCTGTTGTTTCTGTTATTCCCAAACAGATCAATATATCTTTCTGTCTAGGTTGAAGCTCTGTGGTTTTGAGTTTCCAGAGTCATAGCTGAGCACCTCTGTCAGATGCTGAATGGCTTCACTGGTGTGTTAGCACTGACAGAAAACATGTATGTTCTGTTTAAAAGGTTTTCCAGTTATGTTGTTGCTGCAGTATCAGATGAAAAACAGGCTGTAAAGTCACAACCCTCTTCTATGAAGTTTAATTAGACCCTATGCATACATAAACCATGGCTCTACCTGCCCTCGCTCAGCTCTCTCTGTGCTTGCGGCACTCTGGGTATTATGCTCTCATATTAAGCAAGATATGCTTACATGCCAGCTTACATGGAGATGTCAAGGTTTTAAATGTCTTTTATGCTAAGGAATTGAGACAGTTCAGGTAGATTGTTAATTAAAATCTTTAGTAGCAGTTATTGTTCTACCATATTTGTAGCAAAGAGCTGATTTTGCAACCATGGGTAAATAAATTAAACAGGACACCAGAAAATGATCTGAAATGTCTTCGCTCTGCTGCAGAATATTAATGAACGAATATTAATAAACTTGATTTGTCATTTACACCAGATGAACTTGTATTGAGCTTTTGTAGAGAGATCTAATATTCGGCAAACCTTATTAATTGTTTGTCTGTATTATGTATCTTTTTATTAGTTTAACATTGATTTAATTGCCATTGAATTGTTTACAGGGTTTTTCTATGTTTACCAGTCTCTGTATTATGGTATTTGGGTGATTCTATGTTTTGTAGATTGCATCTTTTGTGACGTGTGAGGACTAGTAGACAGTTGGTTAAGACAGTCTGTCTGCGTTCTGACCTGGGCCCCAGTTAATAAAGTATTAGTTGTATTTGACAGCTTAACAGGAGGAGAAAAATTACAGTTATATTTATGAAATGTGTACTAATAAATGCTTTGTGTCCTCATGAGGACATCACTGGTGACAAAGCACATTAATTAATTAATCACATAATCATGTAATTTAATCGTGGTTTATCGTACTAAGTAGTTTATTCCATCATAGTTAGGTTCTGTTCATTGTCTTCTGTGTTTTCTTGATTCTGGTGTTCTATGTTTTAGTCTTTATCAGTTCTTGTTTCATTAATTAGCCACTCCTCTGTTTCCTTGGTTCCTTATTACCCTCACCTGTGTCTTATTTAGTTAACTCCCTTCCTGTAATGTATATATTTTTATATCTTCCTGTTTCATTGGTTTACTCCCACGTAACAGAAAGACTGGCCAAAACAGTTATATATATATAGATATACCCCTCCTGGAGCAGAGTTAACTATTCCTCATGGACCACACAGTTATTAATCCTGGCGTGCCTAACTCACTATCCGGTCCAAGGCATATCCTGAGATGGTCTTCAGGGAAATTCATTCCCTGATCAGGAATAATTTGCCACCATCTTAACTCAGAATCTTAACGTTCAGTGGGTCCCTTAAGAACTGTAGTAAACAATTGCTGCCTGATTCACATTAGTGTAGGTGTAGTTCAAGAAAACTTATTGAAGCTTAAGAAAAACACTGAACACCTTCAAACATATACCTTGGAGTTTCTGCATAGACAAAGTTTAATGAATAAACCTGTTTAATCAGTGCACAAATCTTGGCATTGTTGCTACAAAGGAAGTACTTTAATGTCCTTAACACCAATATTCACTGGATCCTTGAGTGTTAACACTATCTAATATTGTCTTTTTATCACTAAAAAGACAATATATTTTTAGTAAATTCAATTTTAGTGAATTTAGTATTAAATTTGAATTAAAAAGCTATTTAGTGAATAACAGACAAATCATGTTCCTGGAAATATGTTTAAGTAGTTACTTTGTGCATCTCTAAGCTAGATGACCCTGAAGTAACTATGCCAAGGACGTAATTTCTGTCATTCATATGTGGTGATGTTTACGTAAATACATTCATTAAAAAGTAGGACATTAAATTTGTCTGGCCAAGGGGCAAGATGGTCCTTGATACCTGATAGTCTTGGAAAAGCTCCTCAGGAAAGCATCTGTTGATATGATCCTGCATCGATAGGGTGCCCCCAACACAGGACCTTGGGACAGAAACCAAGGCTTCCTCCACATAACCAAGGATCAAAGGCACTTGCTCGTTACCCTTATTGTGTGGGACAGGTTTCCCCTCAGTGAAAAACCCATTTGTCCTGCGCCACCACTGCAGGGGTATAATGTGTTGCATTGATGCTGGACACTGCTGCCATGAGCCCCAACAGCCTCTGAAACTTTTTGCAGTGGTGCGCTGGCCTAGCTTGATTTTGGTTACCAGAATGCAAGCAGGAGACATTTGTGTCCTCTGAGCTGGAGTGAGTACACTGTTCTTAGCATTGACCCTTAGCCCTAAGCACCTCATATGTTTAAGAACAACATCTCTATGCTGTGCTACCATCTCCTGTGACTCAGCCAGTTTTAGCCAGTCATCTATATAATTGATATAATCTGGATGGCCTGGAGCCTGTAAGGGGGAAAAGAAGCATCCATACACTTGGTAAAGGTGCAGGGACAGTGATAGGCCAAACGTAAGAACCTGGTATTGATACGCTTTGTCCCAGAAGGTGAATAAATTAGGATGCAGAACCCCATCCTTCTTCAGCAGTATTAATTACCACCTGTAGAACCCTGTGTTTCTTTATGGGGAAGGAATTAATTCTATGGTCACCTTTACCAGAAGAGATTAAACTTCCTGTTGCATTACTTGAGCCTGGTCAAAGCCGACCACTGTGGGCAGCATACTGTTGAACTTTGGGGGACAAGACCTGAAACACCAAGAGTCATGGGGTTAAAGAATCAATTTCCTGGGGGGAGGAGCAGATGTAATTATCTCTATGCTGGGAGGGGCACCCGCAAAGGCCTGACCCAGTCAGGATTCTTAATGACATTTCTGCTTTCTGCTGCTGCCTCGACAAGGAGCTGGACATACATAGTTGGGGCTGCCTAAAATGCCACTGATTGCTTCTTTGCCTCCTAAATCTCTGATGATACAGACTATGTCACTGCAGAGACCAGAAGGCAAGAGCAGAGATGGGAGGAAAAAGAACTTGTCCTTCTCCTTGATGTCAGAGAGGTTAAACCAAAGGTGTCTCTTTGTGGCCACCATTGCCACAATGGAACAGTCAATGAAGTTTCCTTGGTGGCCCAAAGAGATAGGCTGACACATCTCCTTAATGGCATCGACCTCAACCCCTTCCCACTCATCTAGGTCCCTCAGCAGGAGGGCCATGGTATGTAGATAGGCCCCCATTGACTTGCTGCCACTAACAACTTGCCTTACCAAGAAAGGTGTAGTGTGGCCTGGTGGGCAATGCCAGGGCCTTAAGGAATGGTGCGGAAACTGGAGAGAGAGATACGCAGCTATGTATCTTCAACCTTGGGCATCATCCCATAGACATTCTCCTTAAGCCCTACAACAGAAGCATATATGTGGACCTTGGAGCTAGACATTCTAGCAGAGAACGGCTTACTTTAGGACCTTGACATCTCATAGTGAAAAAAGAAAGGCCTGGATGTAGAGGCAGTGTCCTAGGATGAAAGAAGTACTCATCCAGTTTGCTTTTCTTCTTCATTTTCCCATCTCTGCTTACCAGTTGTTATTTAATTTGGCTACAGCACGAGTGACAACCTTCACTAACTCCTCATACTGTGAGGACCGGGCTGGTCAGTCAACATCGAGCCCTCACCTGGGGTGGAAGAGGTCGCAGAACAGGCTTACTTATCTTAGGCTTGAGTGCTGGAGCTAGTGGATAAGAGCAGAAAAGGGCCATCTCATGCTCCTTCACCAACTCCAAGCTCCCCTGCAAGAAGCTTAAACTTGGCCATTGTCCTCAAACACGGCCAGGCAGAAGCAGAATGTCCTCAGTGTAAGCCCTCAAAAGCTGACATACCATTCTCCACTCCCAATCAAATAACACATGTAGTGTGCATCCCTTCCAGTAAAGGAGTGGGGGCAAAGAGGCACAAACTTGTGCTTGCCATTATAATCCAACAACAGGACAAACCACGCGTGACACTCTGTAATAAAGCTGTGTGTTTGTGCCAGTACTCCCATTGTAGCTTCTGTGTTCTTCCATCACAATATCCACAATATATGTAATGTAATCAGGATTGGACTAGTTGTACACATGCTTCAGACACATTCATGCCGAGGGCATTCCCCAAAGTGTTGTCACATCTGTGAGTTCCCTATAAACAGAAATCTAATTCATTTAGCTAATTCATTTTATTTAATTCAGTACTATATTTTTTCACCTATGTAAATACAGCTTTGTGAAAGATCACGTCTGTGTCACACCTTTTTAATTTATTATTATGGCATTTAATTCAGTTTTATTTATATAGTGCTTTTTTACAATGTTACATTGCTTCAACGCAGCTTTACATTAATAAAAGCTTTACATTTTATTTACATTAATAAAAACACAGAACAAATGTCAGACATGTTAATGGTATTATTGCAAATAAATAATGAGCTGTATAAACAAAGAGCTGACTGAACCGATAAAGCCACGAAATTGTGGGGCAAAATATAAGCATTCCAGCTTACATAAGGAGGGTATATAATAGGTAACATCATGGGACAGTGCTATAAGGAATTTGCAATAGTACCATGAACTACACAACATGCATACATACATTCAAATATTAGACGTTTACAATTTACAAAACCCTATGCTAAGTTAGACGTCAGCAGTCTCCCAGCAAGCAAGCCAACAGGGCGACAGTGACAAGGAACCAAAACTCCAATGATGTATAGATTGAGAATAAAACCTTGGGAAAAGCCAGGTTCGACCAGGAGGGCCAGTTATTCTCTGGCACGTTAAAGCTGCAATTTGTAACTGTTTTAGATATGAACCAAGTTTATTGTGATGATTTATAGTTAATTATAGATGTAAAACTGATGGTTCCAACTATATTTGATATTGAAAAATCGTGCCAACAAAAGCGGTGAGGCATAATGTTACTAATTCCAGCCATAACATCACGCTGCTGTGACTAAGCAAAAAACAGAATAAAGCTAAAAGTTGTCATGTATATAACGGTAAGATTACTAAAGAAGTCTATCAAGTCCTGATGATCTGTCTCAGAACCGGGAATGTCATTTTGGGTGTCAAAAATTTGTAAGATCTATTAGATTTGTAATTATTTTAGCATAAAAAGATATTTGTAAACACATTTTAGAGAAATGTTTACCCAATGACAATTTTTTATTTATTTGATTTTAAAAAAGATTGTTCCTAAAGCTCTGATAAATGATTATCTGAGAATCAGAATAAACAAACCCAAATATCAGAAACATGTGTTGATCCTATGTGCAGTTAAATAAGGGTGTACTTGTGTTACGGAGGAGGCTCCCGCTGGGGCTGATTACTTCCTGTTGGTTCACCTGTCTACAATCAAGCACTTGATGTCTTGTTTTGCCCCGGCTAACATTTCAGAGCGGTTTGCACCTTGTTTACCTGGTTTCTTGTTGGATTGTTTCTGTTTATTCTAATTGTTTGCTGCCTGCCTTTTTGACTCTGCCTTTGATTAAGTTTTTGGATTGTTTGCTGCCTGCCCTGAACTGTGACTGTTTAACGTTTATGATTGTTTGCTGCCTGCCTTGACCACTGCCTGTATTTTCGTTTTTGAGCTTGCCTATTCCCTATTGTTACGGTGGAGGCTCCAGCCTCCTCTTCAGTGCGCATGCCCCGTGAACCATCTCCCGAATACTGAGTCCCGAACTACATTTCCCATGAGCACTCTCTG
>JAZGTJ010016495.1:0-12629 GCA_036877575.1 Botia almorhae
GTTGATCAATGAATATATGTGAATGCAAAATTAACTAACTGAAGCACTAAAGGTTTTTGAATATATGACAATCTGAGTCCCCTAAGTGCACTACCTCAAGACATCATATATTTATCTTTAAATTAAAAAAACAAAAACTAACATTTTACACCCTTAACGTTGTGACAGTTTTGTCCCCGTGGTATGGAAAATGTCAAATATCAAATATTGATATTTTTCAAGGTATTGTATTGAAGTTAAAAATTCCGGTATTGTGGCAACACTACCCTGTTAAATACAGCGGTAAATAAATGTTTCAATTTTGTCCACTTTCAACCACACTCAAAAATCTCCCAGGAAAAGCCTACAGAGCTGACAGATTAGCGTGGAGAGCACAGCTCAGATCTTCTGCCCTAAAACTGCAGGAGACACATGTTAGAATCCTAGATTCTGGGGATTGAGCAGCCCCATGACATCAGGCTGCTTAATAGTCAGTAACTGGACAGAAGGATACAAGTACATATTATTTTTAAATTACACTATATTGCCAAAAGTATTCGCTCATCTGCTTTAGATGCATATGAACTTTAGTGACATCCCATTGTTAATCCATAGGGTTTAATATGATGTCGGTCCACTTTTTGCAGCTTTAACAGCTTCAACTCTTCTGAAAAGGCTTTCCACAAGGTTTAGGAGTGTGTTTATGGGAATTTTTAACCATTCCTTCAGAAGCGCAGTTGTGAGGTCAGACACTGACGAGAAGGTCTGGCTCGCAGTCTTCACTCTAATTCATCCCAAAGGTGTTCTATCGAGTTGAGGTCAGAACTCTGTGCAGGCCAGTCAAGGTCTTCCACACCAAACTCGCTCATCCATGTCTTTATGGACCTTGCTTTGTGCACAGGTGCGCAAAAATGGTATGCTGAGTTCCCTTCCCTGGAACTAAGGGGCCACGCCCAGCTTCTGAAAAACAACCCCACACCATAATCCCCCTTCCACCAAACTTCACAGCTGGCACAATGCAGTCAGACAAGTACCGTTCTCCTGGCAACCGCCAAACCCAGACCCGTCCATCAGATTGCCAGATGGAGAAGCGCGATTCATCACTCCAGAAAACGCGTCTCAACTGCTCTGTTTAGTGGCGGTGTGCTTTATACCACTGCATCTGACGCTTTGCATTGCACTTGATGTATGGCTTAGATGCAGCTCTCTACACACTGTTCTTTTTGATTGACGATAGCCCTTGTATGTCTGATGGTCAGTGTTTGTTCATGGTTTGTCTTATGTAGCACCTTGGTCTGGAGAAACGTTGTTTCGCTTCACTATGTACTTGTATTTTGTTGAAATGACAATAAACTCCACTTGTAACTTGTATGATCTCATCTGATTGTAATGCTGTCTGAAAGAAACACCAGAGCATCTGAAGGGCTCTTTCAGTGATATGTTATACATCAGAGGAGAAACATTTAAGAGATGAAGAAAAGAAAAGCATCAGTCTAAGAATATAATGCTGCCAGGGAACTGTTGTCCTCAAAGGGAAGGGAATATGGCACAGTCTACTATTGTGTCACTCTTGGTGTCAAGGTGCTAGTCCAGATGGTACAGCTCAAAGCAGAGAGAGAGAGACAGAGAAAGAGACAGACAGACAGACCAGAGTTTCCTATACTTTCACAGTTGTGAGACTATATGTGGCATACACTGGTGATTATATGAGTATATGTGGCAAACTACACATTTGTTAATAATGAAATTTATGTATACATGTATATACATACATTTATATCTTATTGGAAAACTAGTGACTCTAAACGAGTTTAAAGTCTATCTGAGTGAAGCATAAAGTTGGAACTGAGAAGGGCAGGTCTGTGTGTCTGTAAACGACTAAAGTACAAATAAACTTGAACACAGTAACTGTTTGTCAGTAACTGAAGTGTCTATGTGTCGTGATAAAGGGAGCGCTCTAGATGACGCCCTCTGGAATGTGGGAGATTTCTGGAATATTCCTGCAGGCGCTCCATCTGTTTGCAGAATGACTCCACAGGGACATGTTCCGGTTGCAGGTTACAGCCAATAAGACATTTCATTTTATTCTCATTCCTGTCTGAACATTTCCCAGCATTACCATCACTGAACATGAGCTCTGAATCACCCAAACGCTTATAAAATATAACAGGCTGTCAATACACACACATACACACATACACACACAGAGCTCTTAGAATAGCCTGATACAAGCTAAACATCTAGAGATGTAATACAGAAATATGGGCTCATTCTATTACAGACAAAAACTGATATAAGGACCAATCGTAAATCTGCCCTGTCCTGTCCTGTCAGTTGTTCAGAAAAAACACTGTTCACAATAAGAGATTTTTTCTTAGTTCTAAAAATGACCTCACTGAATCATGCTTGCCATCACTTAATACATATTAAATATAATACAAATTGTATTATATTTACATATGAAATATAATACAAAAAGTATTTATTTGTAAAATACAAATAAATACTTTTTGTTTTATTTAAATCTATTATCTACATTTATTATTATATTCAATATATTGGAATATCCTGCGGTAAGCTTAAATACTCTGTGAGTATTGAAACAATACATGATTTATGTCCATTCTCTCAACTGTCTGGTATCTTTGTTTTTGTGTATGGTTTTTAAATACCTTATTTTTATTTACCTTATTTTATTTGTAATACTGTGTTATCATTTTTTCCATTTAAAATAATTTTTGCTGTTGTTTGTTTTTGTTGTAGTCTAATTATTGGTTATCATTGTTACAATTTTAAACTGGTTTTGCATAATTAACTCAAGACATATTTTAAGAAAGATGGAGAATTGTTTTGTAACCTGACGCAAATAAAGAGACTAAAGGAAAAAATAAGCCCAAAAAAACACTCCCATGATGCACTGCAAATGACAAGTTTCTCACAATTTCAAAATTTATCTATAATACTAAAATATTTATACAAATTCAATTTCTTTCATGACTATTTGATAACTTTTATTATGCTGACCTGTTTATTTGTTCCTGTTGTACTAAAAATAACTATGTAAAAGGTCCTTGTTACGGTGGAGGCTCCAACCTGCTCTTCACCTCGCCACCAGAGGAAGCCGTTGCCGGAGTACTAACCGGATCTCAGCAGACTACACTTCCCATCATGCACTTATCTAGAGCTAATCACTTCCTGTTTGTCACCTGATCGCCATTACCGTCACACTACTTACACTGGACTCTATCTCTAACTCGTTGCGAAGTCATTTTGCCTTATGCAACATTTCTGAGCGTATTCCATTGTTTCTGTTTTTGCCTTACTGTGTATTACCTTGAATTGTTTATCGTTGTTGTCTGTTCGCCGCCTGCCTTGTGATTTGGATTGTGTACCGCTTTTGATTGTTTGCTGCCTGTCTTGAACCACGCCTGTTTATCGACCACAATTCTGTATTGCCTACGCTGTGCTTGTCTACCATTGTTAACTCTGCCTGTCGACCTTGTCATTAAAGCTGTGCTGCAGATGGATCACAGCCAACCTGAGTCTTCATTACAGTCCTTGAGATGTAGAAAGATCCTATTTGGCTTTATTATTTGTCTTTATTAATTATTATTATTAAGAAGAACTCAATAAATGGAAAAACGAACATGTCTGGAAGTAAAGGTCAATACATCGTCATTAGCGATGTAGTCAGTGATCTACAGTTTATAACTAGTAAAACTGATGTTGTACTGCAAAACAGAAAACCAAACAAAATACTGGGGATGAAATCTGGTTTGATAAAGAATGTAAAATAAAAAACATTACTGAGACAGCTCTCCAACCAAAGAGTCACACAATTGTACCTTTAATTGTTCTGCTCTGACTGGAGTGTGCACATGCATGAGCTAATGGAACTCATTCTTCTTTTCACACTGAGACATTATTCTCATGAGAAACATGAATCACAGCCGAGTGCTGTGAGAGTGAGTGAGAGTGTATCTGTGTGATTACACGTGTGTGCGTAGGTGCGTGGTTTACGAGGACACAAATGTGTATAGTGATGTGTATAACAATGTAAATATGTATTAAAAAATACTAAATGGTGATATTTGGTTAATTTAAAAATGCCAAAAGTTTTCTGTGAGGGTTAGGTTTAGGGATAGGGGTAGGGTTAGGGGATAGAATATACAGTTTCTACAGTATAAAAACCATTATGTCTATGGAGAGTCCTCATAAAGCACATATGCCAACACAGACACACAGCAGCTATGAGTTTAATAGTATGAGTTAAGTAATCAAAATCTTGATTATTTTGATTAAGTAATCAAAATCGCTTTCTCTTGCCTGTAAGTTTGTATGACTTTTAAAGGACATAGATAGGTATTGTACCTACACAACATGGTACAACAAAATCATAATAATAAAATAATGTATTTAGATCATTACATTAAAAGCAATATTAACAATTTACAAAAACCCTAAGCCAAGTTAAATGTCAGCAGTCCCAATAAGCAAGCCAACAGGACGACAGTGATGCAGAAATGAAAAAACCTTGGGAGAAACCAGGCTTTTAGTAATATCAGTTCACAAATGTGACTGCAGTGATGCCACTTCACTTCCTGTTTACATGCAGTAAGAGTGCAGACCAGGCCTGCGCTCTACTTCATCTCTTCATCTCCTGCATTTGTCAGTGTGTTTTTTCCTCTGTTTACAGCTGTCCATTCTTCATAAACACCATGTGAAATGTAACACCAAACTCGATCACAGCTGCTCTCATCTGTCTGGTGCCTCCACCCAGAGTCTGCCTCTGCTCACCTGCCCACAACACAGAGACCCTGGCCCTTCCAGAACCCAGTGAGCTGCTGACCCAGACATTTTAAGACATTACAGACGGAGTCTGTTCAAAAAGGTAGGCAGCACATGATGCTGTTCCAAGATGCTGTTCCAAGAGAACACCCTTCTGTTGCCAAATACTGATACAAACGTGCAGCATCTTCAGTAAACTCAGTGGAAACATTCAAGATGACAGACTCAGCAAGAGAACTATTTATGATTATTAATATTCTTCTACTTCATTGCGTGAATTACAGTATCAGCATGCTCACATCACATCACAAGCGGTTGCGCTCGAGTCTCTGTGTGACACACACACTGCTCCAGCTCTGTAACTGTTGCTGTCTAACAAGGAGGTCACTTACACCAGCATTAGGGAGCAAGGCATCTTAGCAGGGCTTTGAATGGAGACAGAGCCTTTGAAAAATCTCTTTATATCGACTCTCTTAGCAATAAACAGGATTTATAGGAGCCATAACCTTCTACACTAATCCTTACTCACTCTCGCCCTCTCTCTCCTGATGCCTTCATTTGAAGTTTCTTTCTCTACCAGCACACAGATTTGATCTCTACAGGGTCAAAGGTTTGATTCAGGCTGATCTGAGGTCAGTCGTGGAGCATTAGTGACAGTTCTAGCTGTGGTCTTGAGTTGGGCAGATTGCACCAATGTCCTTCCAGGCCCGATCATTCCCAGACCTTTTGGCACACCATTTGTTTTCTCGAACAAGTCGGCGCCCTGTAATTGTAGACTTGCTCTTTTATTTTTTTAATCTCTCCCTCTCTGCCTCTGTGTAATTATTTTCTGAAAGCTTGACATATGTAAAGAATTCCGTCATTGACTTCTAAAACATTCCTCTGATTTTCCCTTTTTATTCTTCCCCTCTTATTCTTCCCCTCTGTTATTTTTCCTTCATGTTTGGAATGCTGTTTGGAATGCTGTGGAGGGACTCAAGCAATCATCCTGCTCAGGAACTGGATTTACACAGTTACACACATCTTGGCCAAATTCACAATTCTGAGGTTACAGAGCCTGTGGATGTCTGACATGCAAAAACATCAGAAAAATCTGGCAAACGTGTCTTCCTAAAAAAATCAGGTTACCTTAAGAAATCCGCTAGCAAATATTTGTTTGTTTCAATGCCACAGGCGGTCAACCCCCCAGTTCAGACACAACAGCTGTTTAACCGCATGTGTGCACGTTACAAGCAACCGCATCACATTTCAAACAAATATGCAACGCTCGACCATCATATTCACGGCCAAGCCCTCAGCCCAGTGTTTTCTCTCAGAACACATCTGCAGATACCAGTGCAAATTCTGCTCCAAACAGCAAATTATTTTGTCATGGGTTACGCATATTTTTCGCCCCTGGTTGTTGCGGAAGAATTGGAAATCAAAAGCGTTTCTATGGAGTTAATTGTGGGATGTCAGACTGCAGTGGCACACACTGGTGGTATGGGCATGTGTGTATGAAACACACAATCGTAGACAAACACCAACAACACAAAGACATCTAGAGCTAACAGAGTTTAAGTGCACATCAACACCTACACGCACGCACATGCTGGGGGACTCATTTTCATCACCTCACCGATTTGCCCCTATACCTGCTGCTTTGAACCCTTTTAAAGAAAAAGAGCAGCATTCACTCACTACCGATGATATTAACACTCAATTTACTGCCTGAGTCTCACACTGGGACTCCAGGGGCCCCTAGCGGCTGCATGTGAGCACCGATGCATGAGAAAACAGACTCAGAGAGAGAGAGAGAAAGAGACACAGAGAGAGACTCTTTATGTCAAACGTTCTGTAGGTTTGGAGGTGTTCAGATCTTATTACGCTCAACTTCACTTACACATTGAACTTTACTTAAATGAATCTCTCAAATGTTTATAATCCAAAACAAAAAATATAGAGACATATATACAAGCCAAAGACCTGATCTAATGATCTAATTCACAAACACATTTCTGCTAAAAAATAATGATGCTGTTTTACATGAAAACATGGAAGTAAACCCAAAAATGCATCGAAAACCAGAAACTTCTGACAAACCAGAAAAATCTATACCAAACACTCTGTAGACTTTGTAGACAGAACAAAGTGCTCAATTCTAAATAAACGTGGACATGTTGTATTATTTGCACATTCTGCATTAAGATTCAGGCTTTATAAATCCACATGAATAACACAGAAATATTTACATAAATAACCATGCAAATTCATATTTACCCCAAAATCATCACATCTATTACCCATATCCTACATCTGCACGTTAAGTGTAATAGTAATATACATCAAGTATATTCTCAAATACATATGTGATATATAGCGCCATATGCACTTATATACTCAAATACACTTACATACTGTTAAATATATATACTCATACACTCTCATATACTGTCACACTTTTTGTTTGGTGGATTTGTTTGTTGTTTAGAAAGCTCTGATGAATGATGAAGGTGAGCGCGTTAAAGGTCTTACCTACTCATCGTCATCATCCTCATCCTCCTCGTGAGCGGTGAGTTCAGTGAAGAGAGTTTATTAACATCCAGTGATACTCCAAACGCAGCTGCGCGTCAGAGCGCTGCTCTGATCTTCAGCGCGCGAGACTCGATTTACTCTACGAGCTCAGGACGCGTGTGACGCGCGGCGGATCATCGCGGAGCGCGCGGGCAGAGAGTGATGCTGAGAGCGCGTGCGGCCGGGACTGCGTGCCTGAGCTCGAGCAGCACCGGAGAGGGACGGAGAGAGCAGTGACGTCACCGAGTCCCGGTGCAGGAGGGAAAGCTTTAAAGACACAAGAACCTCGCGACGGTAAAACACCACGACAAAACTTCTGATTGATGAGGTTCGTCTCCTGAACTTTTTCTCTTAAGCAGAAGTGACAAATGTCAACTCCTTTAAACACGATAACGATCAACTCTGCTTATCTGCGGCGCGATTCAAAACACGCGTGTCACGTGACGACGGCTAAACGACGCTTCGGCGCCTTGCACAGGTGTTTCGAGAGCTTGTATACCTGCTCGTGTAGTTGTCAGACAGACATTACAACGTCAACACATTAAAAAAACACAATAATAAAAAACGCTAATTGTTTAAAACAGCATATTGAAGGACACCTAACTTAGGATTCGACCCTCAGCCTGTAGCATGCCAGTGACGTGCACCACTAAGGACAATTTACATTCCCATTGTAAACACACCCGTGACCTTATCACATCAGTATTACTGGGCCACTGTCTTTGTGTTACAGTTTCTGAAGAATTACATTGATGCCGGAAGAATACGTTTTAATAATAAATGTCATTACATTTTTGTTGTTGTCTGTTTACTTGTGTAACCTTGAGAGGTATGTGGAGACAAACTAAAAAATTAAACTCTGACTTTAAAAACAGAATAAAAAGAGTAAATCCTGGCAGATCCCAAACACGCTGCACGGGAATGTCAGTACTACTGACGGCCTGCTGGGTGCAGCAGAGTTCATTTGTGTCTTGACCCAGTTTTAATGCCGTTAACAGAGATTCTTTTAAACAAGTCAATGAAACACTGCTGTTAAATAACACATTTAGATGTATGAAAGAGAAGTGTATGTGTGAGAAGTCTTCAAAACAGACTGACGATCTGCTGAGGTAAACGGCTAAACCCTGCCCACAGACAGCAGCACACAGCAAAAACTTACTGAGAACCAGCCCGCTTCAGAACCGCAGAGGTACAGAATAAAAACTACAAATGCTTTGTGGGTAAAGCCTGCTGGGGAGAAGTGCTTTCAGTCCTCACTTGTGCTAGGGCCAAACCACAGACAGCATAGCATTCATATCAGCTGCATCAGGTTGCAGTAGGAGGGTCATATTAACAATGACCCCCAATGACCATCACATTACACTGCCCTACATTACAATATCATAACTGGATCACTGTACTCACATCAGAAGCCACATCCTGCTATATATGCTGCTGTTGATTTAATGCTGTGTACCACAGCAGAAATATTTGAAAACGCTGCGCCATGCAATAAGTTAATAGTGACAATGAATGTAAATCTCCAACAATGACTAATATAACAGCAAAAACATCATTAAAATGTCATAAAAGTAATACACATGACTCATGTTAGAGTCCCAGTTTTCTGAAGCCAGTACATCAGTACGCACTAATACTGAAACCTGAAATGAAGGATTTAATACACCTTACCACACTGGAAGTATCTCTGTTTGTCAGATGTATGCTAAAAACTAAAAAGCTATTTGCACATGAAAAAATCTATTCAAGATTCAATTATCTTGAATGCTTCTATGCTTCTCAGGTAAATATATATAGTTTTGACATGTTTAGATATTTAGGATGGACAAAATACAGAGATTAAGAGAGTGAATACTTTGGCAGCGTGTATCTGTGCATTAGGCCTCACTATGTAAACGTTTCCTGAGTCAGTGGGATATTGCACAATGAACACGGATATCTGGAAGTTTTACTGCAGTACCACAGTCAAATCCCTCAATCGTGTGACGCTGTACGAGAGCTTTCACAGTCACTCTCTTCTCTGACTGTAATAGAAACAGGGACGTGAGCAGTTTTACAGTGGGAATTTGGGACTAACGGTGTGTCTGCCTTCCTGCAGCTGTGGGCTAATACAGCAGGCTATCTGATGAATAGACGCAGCTGGAATCCATCAGACACTGATATTATCTATCAGGAATGGACGCTGTCATTAACCAGCTCTCGAAAGTCAATAAATGAGCTGTCTGTTGAGCTAACGGATGGAGGTCAAGCATCAATATCAAAACTTGGCTTTGATTCCAAGGAGAGAGATGGTGGAATGGCAGAGTTTGTTTTGATTTATTGCCGTGTTTACTAGTGACTGAAGCGTGAGGTGTTAAATCAACATCCAAGCAGGAATATGTCTGCAGATTATTGTTATCCTGATGGGTTGTGCGAAACAGGTGCCCAAATACAAACATGGTCGCACCTATGAGCTTCTTGATGGTAAGTTGAACCAGTTTTGTTTATGAGTTTTTACTATCATTTTACTATCCTGAATCTTTATGCAGTCATGAGCTGTTTATCAATGCTAATCCTTTAGTGTTCTTCTTCCTCTGCGCTTGCGTCTATGGAAGCCCATAGAACTGTACATAGGAAAATTATGATACACAGGGCACACAGGGAGAGGGCAGTCTCATATGTTACTGAACCAAATAGGGCGTCTCTACCTCAAACCTTCTAGCGCCACCAACAGTTCAAATTTTCATTTATGTTTGTTATCATAACTTTTAACCCATAAGTCCTAGAAACAAAATTATTTTTACTATTGTACCAAATTGATACCAATTTGTGTTTATGAACTACTGAACTTGAGACAAAATTAATAATGGCCTAGATTAAATCGGGCAACCAAAGAACATTGGATATCATTTAAATAATATCATATCATATATATGAGAACAACAATTTGCATTTTGTTGAAATACAGGTTCAGGTGGTCATAAAAATTTGTAAATGGTTGCTGAAACCAGCAAATATAGATTTTACTGAGAAGCCAAAACAACTCCAAAAAATGTTTGTTTTTATTAAGCCTGCATTATGTTAATATTAATAGAGTTCTGTTTCCTTTTGTAGACAAAAAAAACGTAATAAATCCTAAATCAGAAGAATTGCTGATTCTGTTTGTGAGCTCAACATGACCAAACTTTCCACACAACAATGTAACACTGGAAAATAACTGATATTGTTACGTTTAGTGTTTGCAGAACTAGGACTAAGAAGCAGAACGCGGGGATAAAGAGCAAAAGGTATTTAATGATAGAAAAAACAAACACTAACTGTCTAAATAATAGCAAAGGCAACAAGAGGCGCACAGTAGCGAAAATAATCCAAATAGTCCAATAAAATAGAGGGAAACAAGAAACCGACAGCATACACAACAATCCAAAACACAAACAATCTCCGACAAACTAAACATCTAAATGGGGAACTTAAAAAGTGTGATAGTGTGACGATCATTAACAGGAAGTGAGTGAAGACAGAGACAAACTGTGACCAAACAGAACATTTCAAAATAAAAGTCTGCACGTAACAGATACAATTATTTGATAATAACAGATGCATTATACATTAATCAGTCCAGTCGCATGTACGCGGCTGCAGGATTAGCAGGTTAAAATGACTCAGAAAATTACTGGGATTAACCAACTAAACAGCAATGAAAAAATCTGATTTAACAAACAGAAAAAGATATCTTATTTCCTTTTCCCTCTTCTTCCCTCAATTCTGTTAATTCTGCAGTTGATTCAGAACGCAGCAGCTAGAGTGGTCTTTAACAAGCCTAAAAGAGCACACATCACGCCACTGTTCATCCAGTTGCACTGGCTGCCAATAGCTGCTCGCATCAGATTCAAGACTCTGATGTTTGCCTTCAAGGTGACTACTGGATCCGCACCTCCTTACCTGCTCTCACTTCTTCGCACTTATGTGCCCACCAGAAATTTGTGTTCAGCTAACGAACGTCGCCTTGTGGTTCCATCCCAACGAGGGAAGAAATCACTTTCCTGGACTCTCTCTTTCACTCTGCCCGGCTGAGTCATTAGGCTGAGTCATTAGCCATTTTCAAAAAGCACTTCACTTCCTTGACTAATTTACTAACACACCGCCACTTCCACTTCTTTAAAAAATAAATAAATAAATAACCCTTATACTGTGTTGAAATATCTGAGACCTGTCTATAGCACTTATTCACTGTTACCTCTTATTGTAGTTGAAGTTGCTTCCTTGTCCTCATTTGTAAGTCGCTTTGGATAAAAGCGTCAGCTAAATGACTAAATGTAAATGTTCTTGATTAGTGTATATTGGTTAAGATTATTACCACCAGTGTTATGATATTTATTTGCTGACTTTGCGATGGGATTGAATTGGTGGTTGATGATTTTGCACCATTGACTGCACAGCACTGGTCCAAATGTTTGCCAGATTTACGTTACGTATGTCTGTGGAAGATTGTTTAATTGCTGTTAGTAATGCAGTTGGTGAAAATATTTTTTTTTTACTTACATCTGACACAGATTGGAATTTGTTGCAAATATGTAACAGAAAATCTGCACGAGATACAAATTTTTCCAATCTGAGCCGCTTTCAAATGTGGATTTAAATCAGATACATATCCGATATCCAGACATCTAAACACACATATCTGATTCACCTTGGCTGTAACATCACTGTTTCACATCAGATTGCGTTGAACGTCATCATTTCAGACATCATGGCGTCATCATATACCGAACCTGGAAGCATATATGGAGTAGAGTCACCAGTGTGGTAAGCATTAAAGCCGTCTTTATAATGTCTAGTTAATTTTTTGTCTAATTAATTGCTGTTGGGTGAACTTTTGGCGACTTGCCATTTATATTAGTGAATGACTGGAATCTTTTTGGCCAGGAGATTAATGTAAACATGCGCATCGGATGCGAGGTGTAAACAGACAGGACTAACAAATTGGATATGGACTTAAGACCGGATCTGAGCATTAAGACTTACAGTGTAAACGCAGCCTTTTACAGATCGGCAGATCGGATCACAATCACAATCTTGTGCACCTTCAGTCCACCTACCTACCACTGGTAAAGAGGCAGCCAGCGACTGTCAGGACAGTGAGGGAGTGGTCAAAAGAGGCCAGTGCAGCCCTGCAAGACTGCATGGAGACTACAGATTGGGAGGCCGTTGCGTGCCACATGGTACAGACATTGATAACCTCACAGACTGCGTCACTGAGTACATCAACTTCTGTGTGGATAGTACTGTACCAGTGAAATCCATACGCTGCTTTTCCAACAACAAGCCAT
>JAZGTJ010016496.1:0-12628 GCA_036877575.1 Botia almorhae
AATAGATACAATAATAGATAATGTAATAGATGTAATAGATAATGTAAAGCAAAATTATAACACCATGTTTTTCAGCAATATATTTTTACATTCTGTGCATGATTCAACAAATCATTTAAAGGTCACCTATAAATTAGTAATATGTTCTGTTAAAAGCGCATATTTAATAGGGGTGAAACAGTTTCCGTAAAACAAAACTCGGTTCGCCACCCACAGCGCGATACACATGTGTACTGTAGTTCATCTCATGTCTAACAATACCTGTGAATATTAAATATGTATGAATTTGAACCTTTTTAATGTTCAGGAGTATTTACAATAATTTATTTGTGAAAAGTTAGGGGAAAAAACACAGATGTAACTAAATATAAAAACATAAATAAAAATGTACGTAAAAACCTGAGTGTGCTGTTTTGGATGCACGCTAAGTTCTGGCAATCAAACTACACATGCATTAAAAATAGAAATATAGATAAAAATAACTGCAGTAATGACACAGGGACATCTTCTCCTAAATACATGGTTGTTAGTGAAAGTGAAGTTACAGGGTGAAAATAGCTGGTAATGATTTTTCACTGAATCAGTTTTGAAGCTGTCTCTTGTTTGTGAATGCTTCTCTGTTGTGTGTGATGCTGATCCTTCAGGCTGTTTACTAGTTTTCAGTGCATGTCAGTGATCTTTGACAGTGTTTTCTAGTCCAGGGCTAAGCATTACAGATGGCCTGACAACCCTGCGCCAGTGCTCGCATGCCTCTTTTAGGCCATGTCTTGTTGTCATTTTATACCTTGCAAACTTAAACGTTTTCTTTACCATGGTGTAAAAACACAGAAAATACAGAAAATTAAATGCTACTGATTAATTCTGTCATCCAGGTAAATTTATGGCTGATTAACATACAGTAGCTATATGAGAAAAATTGTGAATGATTTGCAGTAATAATTTGTCATGTGGGAATTATTATAGAGAATTATAAACAAATCACTGTACATGCATATTATTTATTTATATGGTTTGATTTTTTTTATATTTGTATAAATATATTTGTCCTTCTGACATGAATAAAAAATATTGTTTGTATATGGCATTATATTTGTAAATCAATATAAATATAATGGTTATAAAAATAATAAATATAATAAATATAAATAAATGGTTTATAATGTCATATCACTGGCGATAAGACAGTGACGTTTAAATATAGGGTCATTGTATGGGCTGTTTGATGACTCTGTAACTCTGTAATTCTCTGTATGTCTGGGCCGGTGATCTTTCTCTAAAGCTGCCTGTAGCCAGATGGTGATGTCTGGATCTCCTGTGGTGAAAGTCTTTTTAGAAACCAACATTCCTGTCTTAGATACTATAATCTTCACTGCCTCATATAATGCTACACCCTAAAATGGACCACACAAAACCTTGTGTCTGTACTGAGCTAATGCTTGTTATTGTTATTTTAATGTTTTATTGAGTGGTTAAGTAGTTTTTTTTAGTCTGTCATCTGAACGTTCGACCTGTGACAAATGCTAAACCGGGACTACAGCAAGCAAGTAGAAACATTTCTGCTCTGTGATTTTTATTTGACTTGTATTGTTTTCAAGTCAAATGAAGTCACAGAGAAGTGAAAACATTCTCTGTGGCAGTGCTAGGGTGCTGCACTTCCTCTAGGGGTGTGCTTGCCTCCTTTAGTTTGACCTTACGCCCCAGGCAGAATTCTCTGGCAGAATTGATTGTTTGTTAAACACTTGACCTGGGTTGAATTAATAGGCTGTCTGACTGATAGAATACATTAGTAATGCCTCAGGTATTTGATGTGTAAGTGTTGTCACTCAATAACTTGTGCCTTCTTAAACTAACTCCCAGAACTTTGGGGGTTGGAACTTTATCTCACCCCTATCGTGATCTTTCCTCAGTGGAGCTCTAAAGGACTAGCCTAATTTTGTTTTCTGGCTGTGCTTTACTGAACTTTAAGAGTGGAAGCAGGTGAGGACTGTTCAAATATGGCATTTCAAGTCATGTCATTCCAGGTTTACTATTAGTGATATCAACATTATTGGTTCATCAACAGATTTGGAACAGGATGAGGTTGAAATTGCAAATTTGATTTATTGTGATGCTCTGGGTAGTAGTCTCTGTTGTTTTGTTTATCAAGCAGAATGCTTTCTACATCACTGATGTTACATATCAACCCATGATCCCACTGAGATCACGAGCAGACAGATTTTCAGAAGATTGTTGTGCTCTTGCAGATTAGAATGTTATCTGCTGTTATTTATGCATCGCATCTCAAGTGCATTCGTTCCCTGCAAACCTGATGGTCGTATATGAACAAATCCTCCAGCACTGTTTCTAAAGAATCAGGCTGCACCGCTGAGCGCATAATGGCTGTATTTTCATCCACCCACCTGAGTGTGAAGTGTTGCCTAGCCCTGCGGATGTAACCCCAAAATCCCACGGCGACTCCCTAAGACTGTGAATCATAGCTGTCCCTGCCTCGGCCTACACACTGCCAGCCGTGCTCTGTTCGTCAGGCAGTGTGAGAGATGCTCTTTTTACAGGGCCTCAGAAAATATCTTTTCTTCAGCGCTTCCTCTTGGGTCTCTAACAGCTGTCAAAATTCTGACAGGGAGTTTGATGCTTAACAAGAAGTTGTTTTGGATTGTCAAACTAAAGTTGGAGTCAAGACCGAGAAACAGGCAAAAACAGCATGTTTTGATGCAGTTTGCTGCCATTCAGCATAGAATCCACAGTGGATTCATCACTGCTTTACCTTTTCTAAGGCATACATTTACCAAAACTTTACTTATAACCAGGCCCACACAGATTATATGCTCGCGGAACTTCACAGAAAGCTCTGCAGAGACACACCTTTGTCTCGTGCACGCTTGTTTATTAAATCTTTCTGGCAAATTTAATTTGGCTTTCAGCTTCCAATAAATGTCTTATACTCTTTGTTTTAGCAAACACATTTTAGCACATCTAAATTCATTCACAGAATTCTGCAGATGGCTTGTTGGTTCTTGGGGCAAAATGTTAAAAGCTCTCTTTCTTTGTAAGTTGCTTTGTATAAAAGCCTTTGCTAAATATGTACATGTAAATAAATTTAAATTTACATCAAAAATGATGATAAAAATGAGTTTAGCCTGCGCTGTTTTGTAACTTATATTTACAATAATAACGAATAACACATTCAAATGAAAAATCACTCCGTTTTGATAATTGGCCCAGGCCTAGCCTATACAATAAAGATTCATCATTATTTTTGCATGTTGTCATCAAATTACTCTGTTCTGTTACTTACTTCGCCATGTATGTGTGTTTATTGCAGGAGGCACAGAAGGTGAATAACCCTATGAACAGTCAGGCTGATGGAGCACAGAAGAACCTGAGTGATAAAGATGACGCCCCAGTCAGTGAGGTGGGCTGGATGACCTCAGTCAAAGACTGGGCGGGGGTCATGATCTCAGCACAGACCCTTACGGGCAGAGTTCTGGTGAGACCGCCACACACAGGCACACTGTACACAACCCCTGCAACCCAACCAGCTGCCCACAAAACCAAATCAAATTAATTACAAATGATGTACACGGTTACTCATACGAGAATATATTGTTTTCTTTGTGCAGTTTTGAACAGCCCTAGACACGCTGATTACCTGCAATTGTCATCTGCTAAAATAGTTATTATGGACCATGACTCAATTAGCACACTGCTAGGCTACAGACTTCTATATAAATGTGTTTGTGAGACCAAGTTATACATCTAACTCTAGAGGTTACTATTATTCTCAGATGATGAACGAATGTTTTGTAAAAAACTGTCTCATTGGCATGCCTCACATAATGCATGATAAAGGACTTTGGACATCAGTAATACTGAATGGTGAGTTGGTGTGGGTGGCGTTTGTCATAACAGCTGTTAGTACCAGCACAGTGCTAGACACAGACAGGACAATTAACTATGAACAATTGAGTCAATTTACCACATAATGAAGATCATTTACGTCTGGAATGCTATGCAAATGAGAGCAGTGTTAATTTTATGACCTTGAGCAAAATCTGGTTTGCTTTGTGCTTTTCCACTCTGTGGTGTGTGTGTGTGTGTGTGTGTGGTTATGAAAGCTTTTACATAAATCTCATACACCAAAAAACGTTTTGACCTTAATTTATTGTGATTTCAGGAATTGTCTCACAGTTTTGCATATCATCTTTCAGGTAGAGTGACCAAAGTGGCAAACAGAGGCCCCAGTGTAGTGTTTCTGACAGTGCATGGCTGATTGTCATTGTGTCAGCACAGTGTAGTCAGTACAACTCCAACCTGAGTGAGGTCATTGCTGTATGGACATGATTGATTACTTCACTGATGTAAATTGTGTTTATGTAAACTGTAAAAATCCTGTTTGTGGTTTTACTGGCTGTTATTCAGTTCTGTTCTAGCTAGTGCAGTGCTCAAGCCATGCAGGGTTATGTGTGTGCTTAGAGCTAAATGAAATAAAATAGTGCATGTTTTATTTGAACTGCACAGATTATACCCATGTCTTCTTTTAAACAATTGAGTTCTTACTAAACAACTTAATGGATGGATGCACTCCAAGAAATGAAAGCAATGCATATGTTGGTTTTAGTTGTACAATATCGTGCCCCAGAGTAGGGGTGCATAAAAAGTCAATGCTAAAATGCTTTCTACAATCCCAGTTTAATCATCTGATTATTGTCAGTAAGCCAATCGTATGTTGACTTGAAGGAGTGTAAACACTGTGACTTTATCAAAACGTTTTTTTTTAAGCCAAAAGCGTGAGCTGAAGATGGCACTGTAAGTTTGAGCTTACCTTGCCCTGACATTGTTTTTAACATTGCTGAGAGGCTGAGGTTGCTGAGTGCATTGAAAGTTACTTCAGGGTTTGTTTGCATGCATATACATGTGTGCATCTGTAGCCCTTCCCTCTTCATACTATATGGTCTTCTCCTGACCCTTCCTTTCAAGAGTATGCTATATAATTTAAGGTCGGGACCATCTATCAGGCTATAGCTGGAGCATAATGCAATAGTATGAGTGTGAGTATTGTGCCATAAGCATTATCCCCCCAATGGCAGGTCCAGCTGGAGTGCTTTATCACGCCTGTAAATCAAGCAGTTTTTTATAGGGCAAAACTCTGCATGCATTTACAGTACTTACTGTATCATATGTCCTTTCTTTCTTTCTTTTTTTTTGCGACTCACTACTTTTTCTGTTAAATTTACACCAATGCAATTACTTCTGGTTGCTTATTTAATATCATATTGTAAATAGTTTTGTTGTAATAAATTATGCTCTAATTAATAGACACGTTTAAACAGTAAGTATTAGTTTTGTATAGTGTAATTATGGTAATGCATTTATTATGTTGTTACTTAAACATAATGAAAGGACCATTAATGGAATCTTTAAGAGTTGGTTAGTGTAAAATACAATTCACATCCAAATTTATTATGAACAGGTACATCATCTTTTTTTTTCTGCTCAAACAATGTGTAATCTCATAGAGCAATAGTTTTAAACCGGCAAAACAGACAATTTCACTTGGCTTCTTTTTGATATGGAAAATATTTAGCAGAAGACAGAGCCTTCATTACACCAGACTGCACACATCCCACGAGAATATCATCAATTTCTGCAAATGAGCAATGCTTTCATCAGCCTGCCTCTCTCTGTAGTGAGACTAAACACTGCCATGCTGTTACCATGGTACAGTGATTGAATTATATGGTAATACGTACCACAAAATGGTTACCATGGTGTATGTGCAAAACATATATTACCAACATTATAATATAATAGCAATTTATTGTTAGTGATGCTCTCCCCATGCAATGTGGGGATTAAAGGGTCTAGCAGTATTCCTGCACAGTCTGACAATATCTTCACAGCTTTTTAATTAATTGCATGGGACAAATGTGTGGTACATGGTGGGACGTGAGTGAGTATCTGTGGGTGTCTGTGTTTATATGCAGCTGTACTGCAGAGCCCATATGTACTATGAGCTTTTAGGTGTGCGTGTGTGAAATGTTTGAATGTGTGCGTGTGTCTATGTAGGCGGATGTGTGGACTCATGCCCTCTTTCAGGGTTCTTTTTGCAGCTTAAAATTGCAACGAGCATCTGTGGACGCCAAGCTCGGCTGGTAACCATAGCAACAACAGTTTACCTCAGCTCTGTCATTCTGATGCGCAGAACTGGCAGACTGTGTAGATCCTTGGCGAAAATGAGAAAATTATCTTTCTCCACGCTTCTCCCTCAAGGGCTTCAGCCATGGGGTAAAAGACAAGAAGGATGAGGGTGGCTAGCACCTGTCCATGCAGGTGGATGATGTATTGTGAGGGCATGCGGGGTGACATTGTGGAAATGAAGGCTGCAGCGCATGGCCTCATATACTGTAGTTCATTAGGATTCCTTGATGACTTTGAGGGGGTTAAGATGTCAGGTGTTTCTCGAAGGGAGACATTTAATTACAAGATCTATCAAAGTCCACCTATCACAGTTTAGCTGTGTTTCTATAGCCTGTCTCCTTGGGAGATGTTAATTGGTTGTCTAAATGAGCATAATTCTTTGCTTTTTGACACTTGCAGTCTCATGCAAATGACTCCAAGCTCTGGTGGTTTATACAACATTTCACCTTTATAATGGCAGCTCATGTCATGCATCATTGGTCATTGTATGGGTATCATGGCTCTCCTATCGATCATTTATACATAGTAATAACCTTTGTGGTGTCGGCAGGATACATACTCTATTCCTGATTAATGTTTCCTTAGGCTAAGAAAGCACCCTGTCTTTTGTATTTGTCTATGTTCTGTTAAACCATAGATGCTGGAGTCACAGATGACTGATGTAGCATGTTATGTACCAGTTTCACCTCTTCCATCGTGCTAAAACATCATCAAACACCTAAACAAGAATATGGTTTTGTCGTAAAACATTACTTATTGATGGACTCGGCCTGTAAATGTGATTTATCTGTTCTCTGTATGCGTGGGGCATCAGGAATCTGAAAAACAAAGACTTGGTTTTACCTCTAGCTGCCGATCAAAGACCAGTTCAGTTTTGGGTCTTATAATGGTTAATTGAAGCTTAGCAACGGCTCCCAAATGAGTCTTTTCATACCTTTACTTATTGGTTTAGGTATTTCTCTCTCTTTACAGAGAAAGCCTTATCATCTGTCTTGGAATGCAGGGATTACACCAGATTCTTTGAAAGGTTCCTGTTCATTTTGACACTGGAGGTCTCAGGAAGAGATGTAAACGTTAGCCTCAGAAAAAAGTCTCTGCCCACAGGAGATGTGTCTAAAAAAACAAATGTTGCTTGCCGTTAAATTTCTGCTTGTGGCCAATGAAGAGCAGATGTCAGACATTTTGGAGGTTAAATGAAATCAGTTTCGGTAATGCTGATTAACGACTCCTTTCTGTACCCGCGTGCAGTCTGACTGACAGGCTGCCATGTTTCAGTGTGCATACTTTTTGAACAACGTACATTAATGCGGATGCACACATTAGCGGTCAAGCACTCTTTGGTTAAAATGGCCATCTTGGTAGGTATTAAGAAAACATAGTCAGTTATTGAGTGAATGTGAACGTGAACATTCACTCAGTGGGTGGGGGGTTGGATTGCAATGTAACCTCAGCCAAACAGACCACACAACAAAAAAATATTTAATGTTATTAAAGTATTATTTCCATTTCCAGTTCTAATGTTTATATCAGTGCTGTACAGCAGTTCTTTCAGACTGGGGCAGCGACATTGGTCAAAAGAGAGGGCGTAAACACAGGACATGTCCTTCCTTTTAAAAACAGCTATAATGGAATACAACACAGGGCTCAACAATAAAAATATTTTTGGATGTATTTCAACTCATTACTTGGCCTGCCAAAATAATTACATTTGAGCTGGAAAATAATCTAAAAAAATTATTTGAGTTTACAAACTGACCAAAGTGCTCATATCAACAAGACAGCCAACTCTCAAATGGCTTATCATCTGTGAGTGTGTTCAAGAGGCCATAACAGGTGTGGACAGGCCACGTGCCCAGTGTTCTGTTCGAGCCTCTAGCCCCCCTACCGGGAACTCTGGGAACAGGTCTGGATATGTAAGCCACCTGTGCAGGAAAGGCAGCAGACGTTCCAGGCTGCAGACTTTCATCTCACGTGGGGGAGATAGATATAGAGGAATGTGCTGTGCTGGTCAAAAGCCCTCTAATGACCTCTGGGCTTCTGTGTGACCCCAGCACATATATCAGCAGACTGACCAAACATGGCCTTGACCACTGCCTCCAGCCCTGTAGTAGGATTATGAACATCACATTTGAATTCAGTCTGCACACCCATACGGTTGCATGGCAGGTGACTGGCAGAGATGGAGTGCATCTGGATTCATAATTATGAGTTCCTGTGGAGGACATTTCTAATTTGGAGTTAATCTTTTGCTGCCAGTAAACTTATAATTGGAGGCAACAGCTGTCATTGCAGGCAAAAAACAGTCAAAACAACAACAGACAAAGCCATCATCCACATGAAGCGTGACATCGAGAATTTACCCTGTGATTATTTGCCACATAAAGCACATTTTTACCCACCTTTAGATGGATTAAATGTCTCATGAATACACAGAATTATGTTTTCTGTCCTCATTATATTCTTCAACTTGATATTCTTTAAACATGTATAGTTAAACTACTTGTAGACTTTAATTTTGTAGACTTCAGATTTAGTGGTGTTATCTTTCTGTGTTGGTCTATGTAAACTTTCTAAGAAATGTCAAATTAAAATTAAATCAGTGACAGATAGTAATTTGCATATGAAATCTGATTTATGTTTTTTAAATCTATTTTTATATTTTATTCATTTAACCAACTATAGTGGACAGTACCAAATGGTGTTAATTCTGTTCATACAAAGCGACTGAAAACAAGAGGGATACTGTGTTGACAAAAAATAATATGCAGAATTTGAGTTTTCCTAAAACTTAAAGGTAACACTTTACACCAGCATTGTGTTTGTTAACATTAGTAAGTAATTAACAATGAGCAATATAATTTTTCATCATCTTTGTTAATGTTAGATAATACTAGTACCAACAAGTGTTACCAACTTCAAAAACATTTTCGAAAAAAAAATTATGCTGCCGGGCAAGCTTTCTTTCGGAAATTCTCTGTTTATATCAATTTATGCAGCATAATAATAAAAGATAATTAAGTTATGTAAATTTTGTGGTATAAAAACAAAAAACTAGTTAGCCAGAAAAAATGGTAGCCAGAACCAAGATAGGGAAAAATGTGTCTTTGTTTTCAAAGACAGCACTCAGACAGGATCAAGTTAGCAAAATTCAATACTCGTTTGTTTCTCCTGCAGAACTAATTTACAGGCTGGAAAAAAAGTCTCTTGTTTGAGAAGAAGGTTGAAAAGAATGAAGCTCCTGAGACCCACTGCAGAAATAACACCCCTCCAGAGAGCCCAGTCACGGCGTATGCATAACACCACTTACCGGCCAACAAACACTGCTTCCCTAGTGAGGGGATTCACTCTTACTAATACTCGTGGAATAAAAGCAGTCTTCTTCCCAATGCTTGCTACAATTCACTGGCTTGATAAATGTGTTTGGAGTGACATGGGATGAAATAACCACTTCTGTTGTGCTCTGTGACTGATAACCAGATAACCAGTGACATTTTAAAATCTTTTGCTTCTTCCATGACATAAGAAACTCAGCATATTCATTTGTTTCACTGTTATTCGTTAGCACAATCAATGGCAATTCAATTCTGCATTAATCTCTTTTTTGTGATGAATTGCTGTCTGCAGAAACGGGGTATGGCCTTTGCTGTAGTTGCTCTGGAGTGAGAGCCATTCTCAAACGGTTCAGTATCATTGCTTGCTCTACAAATGAATTCCTTACAGGGGTCACGGTCAGATTTAAGCCTTCAAACGGCTAATGTCATGTATTCTGAACCTGTATTATATTACATTTAAAAAACAAAGCATACCATGATACTAATATACAATGTGCTAATATCTTTCAGCACAAGACTTTTGAGTGTGCCCAACTTGAATGTCATGCCAACTTGAATGCCATTGGGTGTGACAGCATCATGCCATGTAATGTATCTGTGGACAGGGGAGCAGATAGATGTCCGATGTGGATTACTGCAGGATGAAGTCAGGCAGGATGGGATTTAGGATAGTTTAAGACTGGAGAGGTGTCAGTTTAAAGCATGAGAGAGGAAGGCGTCAGAAACAAATTTGTGTTTATGTGAAGGTCGCACGCAGAATTCATAATCGGTTGTGTGATCAATACACATCTATCTATCTACCTGTCATAAGTATTCATCATAGATTATAGATATATTCATATTATACATCCTTATATTTCATTCAACTTTTAATTCAATTTCATTTTGATTTAATTTTAAAATTTTGCATTGTTGCAAAGCAGTTTATATAGAAATATATAAAGAAAATATGTTTTAGAACAATACTGTAAAAGCATAAGAAAAACAAAGATAAAAGCTTTACAGAAACTACATTTTGGATATAAACAGTATAAACAAAAGTGTGTATATTATTGTAATATAATATATATATATTTTAATTGGACTGTTGTATTCAGTGATACTAAGGATATTGCATCTTAATAAATATAAGCAGTATATGCATTAGGGAGAGAGAGACGGATGGCTTAATGTAACTTCTGTGTTGCCTGCTCTTGAGGTGTTAGTCGTCTTTATTAGTTGAAGTTTGCATACTTGAGCTGCTTTTTTGGTTATAATTTGTACAAATGAATGATTTCCATGCTGCTGTCATTATGAGCTGTCGTAATTAAGACGCTGTGACTCATGCTGCACCATTTATTTCTCGATTCATTAGACACCCCATCTCTGCTGAGTGGAAGCCTGTGGCAGCCATAATGGGATATATCTTTCCCATTTGATACCCTGAAAGGTCAGAAGACAGGCATCCACTCAGGGTCACCTAGCTGCAGTCACATCACACACTCTCATTGATGTCCAAACAGAGGCAACAGGCTGTTCTAACTGACATTAAAGCTTCCTCATTGGATCGTAATGATTTATAACATATTACACAATCAGTAGTGTTTCATATTTTGGGGAGTGTGGGCAAGGATGCGTCACCTCCTGGTGAAACCTCCTGGGAAACCTTTTTTGCATCATTTTTGTCACTTTAATGTAAATTTATGAAGGGGCCATCAAATACAGCTGCCTATGGAGAATGCGTGTGATAATTTTTACTTTTTTGATTATTAAGATGTTTTTTTTAATCACAAAATGTTCTTAACAATAGTGAAAATTATTTTACACTAACATATCATATTCTTTAGGGTAAGCTGTGCCAGTGGCTTAACTAATAGTAATAGTAAGCTTTGCCTCCAAATTTAAGCAGTACTATTACGCATAATATTACAAACACAATATACATTTAAATTACTAATGGTTATCCAATTTATCTTTGCAATTTAAATAAAAAGTGGCATGGTTTACCCCACGCTCCTACCCCCGGGATGTTTTGCTTGGAAGTTTTGTCCACTTGCATTGCCTGATTTCTCAAATCAGTAAATCTCATAAGAAGTTCATTTTTTTATTTAAAATGTCTGTTATCTTAAGTTAGAGGCTGAAAGGCTGAGCTTTAATCTGACATTTATAACCCTTCTGTTTCAAGAGATTAATAAGTAAAAGAGACAGCATGCCCTTTATTGTTAATTTTTGTGGTTATTCAAGAGCACTTAGCTAATTACAATGTTCCAGGTTATCCATGTCTAAAGCAAGCAGGGCTATTAGATAATTAAAACAAGAGCTTCTTTCGGCTATACACAGAAATAATGACTTTTCATATTCAGGCTGCTATTTGTGCTTGGCTAAGATATCGAGGGCAATACATTGCATGGCAGTTTGTACTCTGTATATTTAATTGAGCCCTACTAGAAACTCTATAGATTCAGTGCTATTGAACCATGAATATATGGTGACTGTGCAAGTATCCTTTGGGCTTTTGTATGAAGCAGACATGATGTGATGGTTGAAAGGCTTTTTTAATTAATTTTAACTTTTAAATTAAGCAACCCTCAAGCAATGGTCATTTTGGATGGTGTTTTTAGACTTAAAGTTTATAGTTGAAATAATATGGTAGTATTTCAGTTTTGTATTTAAAGGAATAGTTCACTAAAATATGAAAATTCTTTCTTTCTGTCTTACTTACTTTCTTACTAAGACTTAATCTATTAATACCGTCAATGCATTTTCACATCTTTAAAATGTCCATAGTATAATAATGTATAGCATGACATAGGCTTATGGCTGGTTTTCTGGAGAGTTTGTAAGACACCATTCGTTGTTAAATTGCTTTGAAATAATATGTATTGCGAAAATATTGAATTGAGTGAAGTAGCTTCTTCTAAAAATGCAGGGATAGTTTTCAATGTCTACAACAACTCCTACAAATCTTTTGATGGGGAAATTCCATCAAACACTAAAGTTACTGTATTCAAGTATTACTAATATGAAGTTAAAAGTGAATCTAAGTAAGGGATAATGTACAGGCTGCCTGTACATTATCCCGCTTATTACACGGCTACTTGCCACATAAGGAAAAAAAA